>JBBGZY010002973.1:305000-309357 GCA_037952925.1 Lithobates clamitans
ACTGAAAAATTTACTAGACCCCAAAAAATGAAAGCAGTTCCTTTTATAGATGTGTGAAAAAAATAAAGCCGCTTGTAATTCTCCATGCATACCTATTGGCATAGGCCTGTGCACAGGGTGTGCCCGGATGTGCATGGGCACACCCTAATCACCCTTGCGCTGCCTATTCCCCCTGCTCCCTGGCATCCCCTGTCTCCCCCTTGCAGTGCTGCCAGCTTCCCTCCTCTCCTCTCCTCTCCCGCCGGATGCTGCGGGGGGGGGGGGGGGGGTTTCAGGATGGAGAGTGGGGGAAGAGGCCAGTAAATATTTCATTTACCGATCCCCATCCTTTTCTGAATGAACACAGTAAGCGATTTGTACTGATTTGCTTCTGTGTTCATTCTTAACTGAAGCATAGTAAGCAATGTGTACTATGCTTCAGTTAGTGAATGAACAGGAACAGTGAATGAACGGGACCCATTCATTGGCTGTCCAGTGCAGCTGAGGCTGCAGAGAAAGAGACTGTCCTCAGTCCCTTAAAGAGGACCTGTCATGCCCTATTCCTATTACAAGGGATGTTTACATTGTTCGTAATAGGAATAAAAGTGATCAAAAAAAAAAATCAAGGGAAAGTGTAAAAAAAAATTTAAATAAATAAATAAATAATAATAAAAAAAAAAGTTGAAAAGCGTCCCCATCCCCGTGTGCTCGCGCACAGAAGCAAACGCATATGTACGTCGCGCACACATATCTAAACAGCATTCAAACCCCACATGTGTGGTATCACCGCGAACGTTAAAGCGAGAGCAATAATTCTATCACCAGATCTTCTCCGTAACTCTAAACTGGTAACCTGTAAAAAAAAAATTTAAAGTGTTGCCTATGGAGATTTTTAAGTATCGAAGTTTGGCGCCATTCCACGAGTGTGCACAATTGTAAAGCGTGACATGTTAGGTATCTATTTATATATATATATATATATATAAATAAAATTGGGCTAATTTTAGTTTTTGTTTTTTTTTTTATACATGAAAATTTTATTCCCCCAAAAAAACGCATTTGAAAAAATTGCTGCTCAAATAATATGTGACATAAAAAGCTGCAATGACCACACTTTGAGTCCCTCGGGTCTCTGCTAAAAAAAAAAAAAAAAAACATATAATGTTTGGGGATTCTTAGTAATTTTGTAGCAAAAACAATTATGATTTTTTATATGTAGGAGAGGAGTGATAGAATTAGAATTGGCCCTGCATGGAAGTGATTAAAATCCATACCAGACCAAAGGGCCTGGTATTGATTTTTTTTTGGGGGGGGTGGACGGGGGACACCCATGCTTTTGTTTTTTTGGGCATGGGGTCCCCTTCAAAAACTGGAGGGGACCCCCACGCTGTTTTTTTTATGTTTTTTTTTACGGTGTTAACAGTGGCGCTTTTCAACTTTTTTTTTTTTTTTTTTTTTATTGTTTTATTTATTTTTAAAAAAACTAATTATTATTAAATGTATTTATTTAAACACTTTCCCTTGAATTTTTTATTTATTTTTCGATCGCTTTTATTCCTATTACGAACAATGTAAACATCCCTTGCAATAGGAATAGGGCATGACCGGTCCTTTTTTTATGGAGAGATCTGGAGGTCTATAAGCGGACAAGATCATCCAGTGCCCAGGGCAAAGATGGCAAATTGTGCCCCTCCCTCCTTATGTGTGAATTAATGAGGAGGAGGGGGGGGAGAGAGCACAGCCCGCACCTCCTCCCGCCTCTCTTCCTCCTCTCCTTGCAGCTTCCTGCGATGGGCTGACAGAAGTAGTGATGCCGCTGTCACTACTCATGTCAGCCTTATAGTAGAAGGAGCTCGCAGCGCCCCCCACCCATCCTTGCAATGCACGCTGCGCCCAGGGCAGCCGGCCCTTTTGCCCACCCCTTGTCCCGGCCCTGGGTGTGAGCTAGGGCCATTGGAATCCATGTTGCATTTTTGATGCAGATTAAAAAAGAGCTAGACTGCACCGCGGGGTGAATCAAGCCTTAAACCCCAAGCTGTTGGGTTTTTTTTTTTCTGGGGGGGGGGAGGGGTAATTGTTGGAATGTGTGAAAAATAAAGCTGCTTGTAATCCTCCATGTAAACCCGGCGCTGTGATAAACTTCTCCATAAAATCAGAGTTACAGATCCGCATCCTTCCCGACTCCCACGTGTCAGTTTTATTTTCCTGCGAACGGCTTTATACAAGCCGGCTCTCTCCTAAATCCCCTCGTCGCCGGGAACGCGGCGGTCCCCTGAAAAATAAACATCCGTGAGATCTCCGAAATCATTCCCTTTATCTCGCCGGCATTGCTACAGAGTAAACTAATGGAAGGGAAAAAAAAAAAAGAGATAAATACAGGACAAAAAAATAAATAAAAAATAAAGTGTCAGTTCTCTTGTCGAGAATCCTTGGCGTTGTTTGTTTCGCGGATTTCTGGGCCGGCTTTATGCGGCTCGGCGCCGAAAAAAAGGAAAAAGAGCCGCGGCGAAAACATCAGGCCCATTAGTTAAGAGACGGCCGTCTCTACTTTGACAGTTCGCGATAATAGAATTTAATTGTGGGGGGGGGGGGAGGGGGGGAGCGGGCGAACAATTCCTTCCTGAATGTCATTCGCTGTGTTCAGACGGAGAATCGGGGACATTTCTAACAAAGGTTTTCAAACTTCTTTTGAAATCTGGAGGCTGCGGCATGCAGATAAGGCGAAAGGTTTGAGGATGCGCTATCGGAAATTTCAAGGTTTTTTTTTTTTTTTCTCCCCCCCTCTCTCTCTCTCTTCCCTCCATCTGCTTTTTCACATTAACCGGTAATTATCCAGAAAGGCATATAATAGCGGAGAAATGACAGCCGATGACAAAGGTTTCCCTGAGATATGTAAATTGTCAGTGATAGGCAAGGTGCGGCGGAGACCCTTTCCACCGCGCAATTATTTATGGCGCTTTCTAGGTGGCTATAGCGGCCTCCTCTGCATACCGTCCCCTTATCATATGCATTGCACATTAGCCCCGGGAACGCCGGCTCACATCCTACAGGAAATTGTCTCCTTTTAGACTTGCTTTGCGGAGGTAGTCAAGGTGCGCCATTTATCATCGCACTTCTTTTTTTAGATCTGAAATGAACTTAGAAAAATGACTGACAAAAAAAAAAAAAAGGGTCTGCAGAACGACGAGTGAAGTCTTTGCTGACTGGCGCCTCGTTCAATAAAAGAGCGAGTGAAGCGCAAAAGTCAAAGGAACCAGACAGAAGCCATTTTGTTGAGGTCCGGCATCACCTGCACTTTACTGATTAGGACGTTTTCTCCTTGTGCCGCTTACTGAAAAAGCAACAAATATTACCAGCAATATAAATACCGGACATTTATAGAAGGTTTCCATATTTACATATATTGTTTAGATGCTTCATTTACAGTTACAGACCCTCTTCTTGCTCCTCCCTCCTTTCTCCTGCTTCTCTATCCTCTCCCTTCTTCTCTTCTCCTTCTCTATCCTCTCCTTTTTTCTTCTCCTTCTCTATCCTCTCCTTTCTTCTCTTCTCCTTCTCTATCCTCTCCTTTCTTCTCTTCTCCTTCTCTATCCTCTCCTTTCTTCTCTTCTCCTTCTCTATCCTCTCCCTTCCTTCCCTCTTCTCCTCTATCCTCTCTCTTCTTTCCTTCTCCTTTTCTATCCTCTCCCCTCTTCTCTTCTCCTTCTCTATCCTCTCCCTTCTTCTCTTCTCCTTTCTATCCTCTCCCTTCTTCTCTTCTCCTTCTCTATTCTCTCCCTTCTTCTCTTCTCCTTCTCTATCCTCTCCCTTCTTCTCTTCTTCTTCTCTATCCTCTCCTTTTTTCTCTTCTCCTTTTCTATCCTCTCCCTTCTTCTCTTCTCCTTCTCTATCCTCTCCTTTCCTTTCTTCTCCTTCTCTATCCTCTCTCTTCTTCTCTTCTCCTTCTCTATCCTCTCCCTTCTTCTCTTCTCCTTTTCTATCCTCTCCCTTCTTCTCTTCTCCTTCTCTATTCTCTCCCTTCTTCTCTTCTCCTTCTCTATCCTCTCCCTTCTTCTCTTCTCCTTCTCTATCCTCTCCCTTCCTTCCTTCTCCTTCTCTATCCTCTCCCTTCTTCTCTTCTCCTTCTCTATCCTCTCCCTTCTTCTCTTCTCCTTCTCTATCCTCTCCCTTCCTTTCTTCTCCTTCTCTATCCTCTCCCTTCCTTCCTTTCTTCTCCTTCTCTATCCTCTCCCTTCTTCTCTTCTCCTTCTCTATCTTCTCCCTTCTTCTCTTCTACTTCTCTTTCCTCTCCCTTATTCTCTTCTCCTTCTCTATCCTCTCCCTTCCTTCCTTCCTTCCTTACCCTTCTCTATCCTCTCCCTTCCTTCTTTCTCCTTTT
>JBBGZY010002974.1:0-107500 GCA_037952925.1 Lithobates clamitans
TGATGTTAACCCCTTACCAGCCAGTGTCATTAGTACAGTGACAGTGCATATTTTTAGCACTGATCACTGTATTGGTGTCACTGGTGCCCACAAAGTGCCAATTGTAGCCTCAGTTTCCTGTTCTTAGCTGACAGGAGTGGCCCCCCAGTGTGGTCTTCTGCTGCTGTAGCCCATCTGCTTCAAGCGTGGAGGTGTTGTGTGTTCAGAGATAATATTCTGCATACCTTGGGTGTAACGAGAGGTTATTTGAGTTCCTGTTCTATCATCAGGAACCAGTCTGCCCATTCTTCTCTGACCTCAACAAGGCATTTTCCTCCACACAACTGCCGCTCACTGGATATTTTCTCTTTTTCTGCCATTCTCTGTAATCCCGAGAGATGGTTGTGCGTGAAAATCCCAGAAATACTCAGACCAGCCCGTCTGCCACCAACCACCATGCCACGTTCAAAGTCACCCACATCCCCTTTCTTCTACATTCTGATGCAGCAAGTCGTCTTCACCACGTCTAGAGGACTAAATGCATTGGGTTGCTGCCATGTGATTGGCTGATTAGCAATTTGTATTGACAAGCCATTGAATAGGTGTACCTAATAAAGTGTCCGGTGAGTGTATATTGGAGGATATGGTGGTGATTGGACCAGGAGGAGGAAATATCGAGGGATCTGGTTCCTTCTTCCACACAATACTGAAGATCAATCAACTCTTATAAACTCTTCATTTGAGGACCTGCCGAGACAAAACCTCCGGGGGTCCTCTTCGGGGTAGTGGGGGCTACCATTGGGGGGTAATGTCTCCCCCGCCGTCCTCCCGATAATCCTCTCCCATGGTGACCTTCTCTGATGCACATCTCAGATTTTCTGCATTTTCTTCCCCCGATGATTATTATTTCTTTCTCCATATTTCATCTCCTCCACCTTTCTTCCCATCATGGCTGCCTGGAGATCTGAGGAGCTTCCAGCCTCTCATAAAGTGGAGGCCCATCGTGCCCCAGCCTCTCGTAGTATAGAGGCCCATCGTGCCCCAGCCTCTCGTAGTATGGAGGCCCATCGTACCCCAGCCTCTCGTAGTATGGAGGCCCATCATACCCCAGCCTCTCGTAGAATGGAGGCCCATTGTACCCCAGCCTCTCGTAGTATGGAGGCCCATCATACCCCAGCCTCTCGTAGAATGGAGGCCCATCGTGCCCCAGCCTCTCGTAGAATGGAGGCCCATCGTGCCCCAGCTTCTCGTAGAATGGAGGCCCATTGTACCCCAGCCTCTCGTAGTATGGAGGCCCATTGTACCCCAGCCTCTCGTAGTATGGAGGCCCATTGTACCCCAGCCTCTCATAGTATGGAAGCCCATTGTACCCCAGCCTCTCGTAGAATGGAGGCCCATTGTACCCCAGCCTCTCGTAGAATGGAGGCCCATCGTACCCCAGCCTCTCGTAGAATGGAGGCCCATCGTGCCCCAGCTTCTCGTAGAATGGAGGCCCATTGTACCCCAGCCTCTCATAGTATGGAGGCCCATCGTACCCCAGCCTCTCGTAGTATGGAGGCCCATTGTACCCCAGCCTCTCGTAGTATGGAGGCCCATTGTACCCCAGCCTCTCATAGTATGGAAGCCCATTGTACCCCAGCCACTTGTAGTATGGAGGCCCATCATGCCCCAGCCTCTCGTAGAATGGGGGCCCATCGTACCCCAGCCTCTCGTAGAATGGAGGCTCATCATGCCCCAGCCTCTCATAGAATGGAGGCCCATCGTGCCCCAGCCTCTCGTAGAATGGAGGCCCATCGTGCCCCAGCCTCTCGTAGTATGGAGGCCCATCGTACCCCAGCCTCTCGTAGAATGGAGGCCCATTGTACCCCAGCCTCTCGTAGAATGGAGGCCCATCGTGCCCCAGCCTCTCATAGTATGAAGGCCCATTGTACCCCAGCCTCTCGTAGAATGGAGGCCCATCGTGTCCCAGCCTCTCATAGTATGGAGGCCCATCGTACCCCAGCCTCTCATAGTATGAAGGCCCATTGTACCCCAGCCTCTCGTAGAATGGAGGCCCATCGTGCCCCAGCCTCTCGTAGAATGGAGGCCCATCGTGCCCCATCCTCTCATAGTATGGAGGCCCATCGTACCCCAGCCGCTCATAGTATGGAGGCCCATTGTACCCCAGCCTCTCGTAGAATGGAGGCCCATTGTACCCCAGCCTCTCATAATATGGAGGCCCATCGTACCCCAGCCTCTCATAGTATTGAGGCCCATTGTACCCCAGCCTCTCGTAGAATGGAGGCCCATTGTACCCCAGCCTCTCGTAGTATGGAGTCCCATTGTACCCCAGCCTCTCATAGTATGGAGGCCCATTGTACCCCAGCCTCTCGTAGAATGGAGGCCCATTGTACCCCAGCCTCTCATAGTATGGAGGCCCATTGTACCCCAGCCTCTCATAGTATGGAGGCCCATCATACCCCAGCCTCTTGTAGAATGGAGGCCCATTGTACCCCAGCCTCTCATAGTATGGAGGCCCATTGTACCCCAGCCTCTCGTAGAATGGAGGCCCATCGTACCCCAGCCTCTCGTAGAATGGAGGCTCATCGTGCCCCAGCCTCTCGTAGAATGGAGGCCCATCGTACCCCAGCCTCTCATAGTATGGAGGCCCATCGTACCCCAGCCTCTCATAGTATGGAGGCCCATCGTACCCCAGCCTCTCGTAGTATGGAGGCCCATTGTACCCCAGCCTCTCATAGTATGGAGGCCCATTGTACCCCAGCCTCTCGTAGAATGGAGGCCCATCGTACCCCAGCCTCTCGTAGAATGGAGGCTCATCGTGCCCCAGCCTCTCGTAGAATGGAGGCCCATCGTACCCCAGCCTCTCATAGTATGGAGGCCCATCGTACCCCAGCCTCTCATAGTATGGAGGCCCATCGTACCCCAGCCTCTCGTAGTATGGAGGCCCATTGTACCCCAGCCTCTCATAGTATGGAGGCCCATTGTACCCCAGCCTCTCGTAGTATGGAGGCCCATTGTACCCCAGCCTCTCGTAGTATGGAGGCCCATCGTGCCCCAGCCTCTCTTAGTATGGAAGCCCATTGTACCGCAGCCTCTCATAGTATGGAGGCCCATCGTACCCCAGCCTCTCGTAGAATGGAGGCGCATCGTACCCCAGCCTCTCGTAGTATGGAGGCCCATCATACCCCAGCCTCTTGTAGAATGGAGGCCCATTGTACCCCAGCCTCTCATAGTATGGAGGCCCATTGTACCCCAGCCTCTCGTAGAATGGAGGCCCATCGTACCCCAGCCTCTCGTAGAATGGAGGCTCATCGTGCCCCAGCCTCTCGTAGAATGGAGGCCCATCGTACCCCAGCCTCTCATAGTATGGAGGCCCATCGTACCCCAGCCTCTCATAGTATGGAGGCCCATCGTACCCCAGCCTCTCGTAGTATGGAGGCCCATTGTACCCCAGCCTCTCATAGTATGGAGGCCCATTGTACCCCAGCCTCTCGTAGTATGGAGGCCCATTGTACCCCAGCCTCTCGTAGTATGGAGGCCCATCGTGCCCCAGCCTCTCTTAGTATGGAAGCCCATTGTACCGCAGCCTCTCATAGTATTTAGGCCCATCGTACCCCAGCCTCTCGTAGAATGGAGGCGCATCGTACCCCAGCCTCTCGTAGTATGGAGGCCCATCGTGCCCCAGCCTCTCATAGTATGGAGGCCTATCGTGCCCCAGCATCTCGTAGTATGGAGGCCCATTGTACCCCATCCTCTCATAGTATGAAGGCCCATTGTACCCCAGCCTCTCGTAGTATGGAGGCCCATCGTGCCCCAGCCTCTCGTAGAATGGAGGCCCATCGTACCCCAGCCTCTCGTAGTATGAAGGCCCATCGTGCCCCAGCCTCTCATAGTATGGAGGCCCATCATACCCCAGCCACTCGTAGTATGGAGGCCCATCGTACCCCAGCCTCTCGTAGTATGAAGGCCCATCGTGCCCCAGCCTCTCGTAGAATGGAGGCCCATTGTACCCCAGCCTCTCGTAGAATGGAGGCCCATCGTACCCCAGCCTCTCGTAGAATGGAGGCCCATCGTGCCCCAGCCTCTCGTAGAATGGAGGCCCATTGTACCCCAACCTCTCATAGTATGGAGGCCCATCGTACCGCAGCCTCTCGTAGTATGGAGGCCCATTGTACCCCAGCCTCTCGTAGTATGGAGGCCCATTGTACCCCAGCCTCTTGTAGAATGAAGGCCCATTGTACCCCAGCCTCTCATAGTATGGAGGCCCATTGTACCCCAGCCTCTCGTAGAATGGAGGCCCATCGTACCCCAGCCTCTCGTAGAATGGAGGCCCATCATGCCCCAGCCTCTCGTAGAATGGAGGCCCATCGTCCCCCAGCCTCTCGTAGAATGGAGGACCATCGTGCCCCAGCCTCTCGTAAAATGGAGGCCCATCATGCCCCAGCCTCTCGTAGAATGGAGGCCCATCGTTCCCCAGCCTCTCATAGTATGGAGGCCCATCGTACCCCAGCCGATTATAGTACGGAGGCCCATCGTGCCCCAGCCTCTCGTAGAATGGATCCCCATTGTACCCCAGCCTCTCATAGTATGGAGGCCCATCGTACCCCAGCCTCTCGTCGAATGGAGGCCCATCGTAGCCCAGCCTCTCGTAGTATGAAGGCCCATCGTGCCCCAGCCTCTCGTAGAATGGAGGCCCATCGTACCCCAGCCACTCGTAGTATGGAGGCCCATCGTGCCCCAGCCTCTCATACTGTTGAGGCCCATTGTACCCCAGCCTCTCATAGTATGGAGGCCCATCGTACCCCAGCCTCTAGTCGAATGGAGGCCCAGCGTACCCCAGCCTCTCATAGTATGGAGGCCCATTGTACCCCAGCCTCTCATAATATGGAGGCCCATTGTACCCCAGCCTCTCGTAGTATGGAGGCCCATCGTGCCCCAGCCTCTCATAGTATGGAGGCCCATTGTACCCCAGCCTCTCATAGTATGGAGGCCCATCGTGCCCCAGCCTCTCGTAGAATGGAGGCCCATCGTACCCCAGCCTCTCGTGGTATGGAGGCCCATCGTACCCCAGCCTCTCGTAGAATGGAGGCCCATCGTACCCCAGCCTCTGGTAGTATGGAGGCCCATCGTACCCCAGCCTCTCGTAGTATGGAGGCCCATTGTATCCCAGCCTCTCATAGTATGGAGGCCCATCGTACCCCAGCCTTTCGTCGAATGGAGGCCCATCGTACCCCAGCCTCTCGTAGTATGAAGGCCCATCGTGCCCCAGCCTCTCTTAGAATGGAGGCCCATCGTATCCCAGCCTCTCGTAGAATAGAGGCCCATCGTGCCCAAGCCTCTCGTAGAATGGAGGCCCATCGTACCCCAGCCACTCGTAGTATGGAGGCCCATCGTGCCCCAGCCTCTCATAGTATGGAGGCCCATTGTACCCCAGCCTCTCATAGTATGGAGGCCCATCGTACCCCAGCCTCTCGTAGAATGGAGGCGCATCGTACCCCAGCCTCTCGTAGTATGGAGGCCCATCGTGCCCCAGCCTCTCATAGTATGGAGGCCCATCGTGCCCCAGCATCTCGTAGTATGGAGGCCCATTGTACCCCAGCCTCTCGTAGAATGGAGGCCCATTGTACCCCAGCCTCTCGTAGTATGGAGGCCCATTGTACCCCAGCCTCTCATAGTATGGAGGCCCATTGTACCCCAGCCTCTCGTAGAATGGAGGCCCATTGTACCCCAGCCTCTCGTAGTATGGAGGCCCATTGTACCCCAGCCTCTCGTAGAATGGAGGCCCATCGTACCCCAGCCTCTCGTAGTATGGAGGCCCATTGTATCCCAGCCTCTCATAGTATGGAGGCCCATCGTACCCCAGCCTTTCGTCGAATGGAGGCCCATCGTACCCCAGCCTCTCGTAGTATGAAGGCCCATCGTGCCCCAGCCTCTCTTAGAATGGAGGCCTATCGTATCCCAGCCTCTCGTAGAATAGAGGCCCATCGTGCCCAAGCCTCTCGTAGAATGGAGGCCCATCGTACCCCAGCCACTCGTAGTATGGAGGCCCATCGTGCCCCAGCCTCTCATAGTATGGAGGCCCATTGTACCCCAGCCTCTCATAGTATGGAGGCCCATTGTACCCCAGCCTCTAGTCGAATGGAGGCCCATCGTACCCCAGCCTCTCATAGTATGGAGGCCCATTGTACCCCAGCCTCTCGTAGTATGGAGGCCCATCGTGCCCCAGCCTCTCTTAGTATGGAAGCCCATTGTACCCCAGCCTCTCATAGTATGGAGGCCCATCGTACCCCAGCCTCTCGTAGAATGGAGGCGCATCGTACCCCAGCCTCTCGTAGTATGGAGGCCCATCGTGCCCCAGCCTCTCATAGTATGGAGGCCCATCGTGCCCCAGCATCTCGTAGTATGGAGGCCCATTGTACCCCAGCCTCTCGTAGAATGGAGGCCCATTGTACCCCAGCCTCTCGTAGTATGGAGGCCCATTGTACCCCAGCCTCTCATAGTATGGAGGCCCATTGTACCCCAGCCTCTCGTAGAATGGAGGCCCATTGTACCCCAGCCTCTCGTAGTATGGAGGCCCATTGTACCCCAGCCTCTCGTAGAATGGAGGCCCATCGTACCCCAGCCTCTCGTAGAATGGAGGCTCATCGTGCCCCAGCCTCTCGTAGAATGGAGGCCCATCGTGCCCCAGCCTCTCGTAGAATGGAGGCCCATCGTGCCCCAGCCTCTCGTAGAATGGAGGCCCATCGTGCCCCAGCCTCTCGTGGAATGGAGGCCCATCGTGCCCCAGCCTCTCGTAGAATTGAGGCCCATCGTGCCCCAGCCTCTCGTAGAATGGAGGCCCATCGTGCCCCAGCCTCTCGTAGAATGGAGGCCCATCGTGCCCCAGCCTCTCATAGAATGGAGGCCCATCGTGCCCCAGCCTCTCGTAGAATGGAGGCCCATCGTGCCCCAGCCTCTCGTAGAATGGAGGCCCATCGTGCCCCAGCCTCTCATAGTATGGAGGCCCATCGTACCCCAGCCGCTCATAGTATGGAGGCCCATCGTGCCCCAGCCCCTCATAGTATGGAGGCCCATTGTACCCCAGCCTCTCGTAGAATGGAGGCCCATCGTACCCCAGCCTCTCATAGTATGGAGGCCCATCGTACCCCAGCGTCTCGTAGAATGGAGGCCCATTGTACCCCAGCCTCTCGTAGAACCGAGGCCCATCGTGCCCCAGCCTCTCATAGTATGAAGGCCCATTGTACCCCAGCCTCTCGTAGAATGGAGGCCCATTGTACCCCAGCCTCTCGTAGAATGGAGGCCCATCGTACCCCAGCCTCTCGTAGAATGGAGGCTCATCGTGCCCCAGCCTCTCATAGTATGGAGGCCCATCGTGCCCCAGCCTCTCATAGTATGGAGGCCTATCGTGCCCCAGCATCTCGTAGTATGGAGGCCCATTGTACCCCAGCCTCTCATAGTATGAAGGCCCATTGTACCCCAGCCTCTCGTAGTATGGAGGCCCATCGTGCCCCAGCCTCTCATAGTATGGAGGCCCATCGTACCCCAGCCTCTCGTAGAATGGAGGCCCATCGTACCCCAGCCTCTCGTAGTATGAAGGCCCATCGTGCCCCAGCCTCTCATAGTATGGAGGCCCATCATACCCCAGCCACTCGTAGTATGGAGGCCCATCGTACCCCAGCCTCTCGTAGTATGAAGGCCCATCGTGCCCCAGCCTCTCATAGTATGGAGGCCCATCGTACCCCAGCCTCTCATAGTATGGAGGCCCATTGTGCCCCAGCCTCTCGTAGTATGGAGGCCCATCGTGCCCCAGCCTCTCATAGAATGGAGGCCCATCGTACCCCAGCCTCTCATAGTATGGAGGCCCATTGTACCCCAGCCTCTCGTAGAATGGAGGCCCATTGTACCCCAGCCTCTCGTAGAATGGAGGCCCATCGTACCCCAGCCTCTCGTAGAATGGAGGCCCATCGTGCCCCAGCCTCTCGTAGAATGGAGGCCCATTGTACCCCAGCCTCTCATAGTATGGAGGCCCATTGTAATCCAGCCTCTCGTAGTATGGAGGCCCATTGTACCCCAGCCTCTCGTAGTATGGAGGCCCATTGTACCCCAGCCTCTCGTAGTATGGAGGCCCATCATACCCCAGCCTCTTGTAGAATGAAGGCTCATTGTACCCCAGCCTCTCATAGTATGGAGGCCCATCGTACCCCAGCCTCTCGTAGAATGGAGGCCCATCGTACCCCAGCCTCTCGTAGAATGGAGGCCCATCATGCCCCAGCCTCTCGTAGAATGGAGGCCCATCGTGCCCCAGCCTCTCGTAGAATGGAGGCCCATCGTGCCCCAGCCTCTCGTAAAATGGAGGCCCATCATGCCCCAGCCTCTCGTAGAATGGAGGCCCATCGTTCCCCAGCCTCTCATAGTATGGAGGCCCATCGTACCCCAGCCGATCATAGTACGGAGGCCCATCGTGCCCCAGCCTCTCATAGTATGGAGGCCCATTGTACCCCAGCCTCTCGTAGAATGGATCCCCATTGTACCCCAGCCTCTCATAGTATGGAGGCCCATCGTACCCCAGCCTCTCGTCGAATGGAGGCCCATCGTACCCCAGCCTCTCGTAGTATGGAGGCCCATTGTACCCCAGCCTCTCGTAGTATGGAGGCCCATTGTACCCCAGCCTCTCATAGTATGGAAGCCCATTGTACCCCAGCCTCTCGTAGAATGGAGGCCCATTGTACCCCAGCCTCTCGTAGAATGGAGGCCCATCGTACCCCAGCCTCTCGTAGAATGGAGGCCCATCGTGCCCCAGCTTCTCGTAGAATGGAGGCCCATTGTACCCCAGCCTCTCATAGTATGGAGGCCCATCGTACCCCAGCCTCTCGTAGTATGGAGGCCCATTGTACCCCAGCCTCTCGTAGTATGGAGGCCCATTGTACCCCAGCCTCTTATAGTATGGAAGCCCATTGTACCCCAGCCACTTGTAGTATGGAGGCCCATCATGCCCCAGCCTCTCGTAGAATGGGGGCCCATCGTACCCCAGCCTCTCGTAGAATGGAGGCTCATCATGCCCCAGCCTCTCATAGAATGGAGGCCCATCGTGCCCCAGCCTCTCGTAGAATGGAGGCCCATCGTGCCCCAGCCTCTCGTAGAATGGAGGCCCATCGTGCCCCAGCCTCTCGTAGAATGGAGGCCCATCGTGCCCCAGCCTCTCATAGTATGGAGGCCCATCGTACCCCAGCCGCTCATAGTATGGAGGCCCATCGTGCCCCAGCCTCTCATAGTATGGAGGCCCATTGTACCCCAGCCTCTCGTAGAATGCAGGCCCATTGTACCCCAGCCTCTCATAATATCTAGGCCCATCGTACCCCAGCCTCTCATAGTATGGAGGCCCATCGTACCCCAGCCTCTCGTAGAATGGAGGCCCATTGTACCCCAGCCTCTCGTAGAATGGAGGCCCATCGTGCCCCAGCCTCTCATAGTATGAAGGCCCATTGTACCCCAGCCTCTCGTAGAATGGAGGCCCATCGTGTCCCAGCCTCTCATAGTATGGAGGCCCATCGTACCCCAGCCTCTCATAGTATGAAGGCCCATTGTACCCCAGCCTCTCGTAGAATGGAGGCCCATCGTGCCCCAGCCTCTCGTAGAATGGAGGCCCATCGTGCCCCATCCTCTCATAGTATGGAGGCCCATCGTACCCCAGCCGCTCATAGTATGGAGGCCCATTGTACCCCAGCCTCTCGTAGAATGGAGGCCCATTGTACCCCAGCCTCTCATAATATGGAGGCCCATCGTACCCCAGCCTCTCATAGTATTGAGGCCCATTGTACCCCAGCCTCTCGTAGAATGGAGGCCCATTGTACCCCAGCCTCTCGTAGAATGGAGGCCCATCGTACCCCAGCCTCTCGTAGAATGGAGGCCCATCGTGCCCCAGCTTCTCGTAGAATGGAGGCCCATTGTACCCCAGCCTCTCATAGTATGGAGGCCCATCGTACCCCAGCCTCTCGTAGTATGGAGGCCCATTGTACCCCAGCCTCTCGTAGTATGGAGGCCCATTGTACCCCAGCCTCTCATAGTATGGAAGCCCATTGTACCCCAGCCACTTGTAGTATGGAGGCCCATCATGCCCCAGCCTCTCGTAGAATGGGGGCCCATCGTACCCCAGCCTCTCGTAGAATGGAGGCTCATCATGCCCCAGCCTCTCATAGAATGGAGGCCCATCGTGCCCCAGCCTCTCGTAGAATGGAGGCCCATCGTGCCCCAGCCTCTCGTAGAATGGAGGCCCATCGTGCCCCAGCCTCTCGTAGAATGGAGGCCCATCGTGCCCCAGCCTCTCATAGTATGGAGGCCCATCGTACCCCAGCCGCTCATAGTATGGAGGCCCATCGTGCCCCAGCCTCTCATAGTATGGAGGCCCATTGTACCCCAGCCTCTCGTAGAATGGAGGCCCATTGTACCCCAGCCTCTCATAATATCTAGGCCCATCGTACCCCAGCCTCTCATAGTATGGAGGCCCATCGTACCCCAGCCTCTCGTAGAATGGAGGCCCATTGTACCCCAGCCTCTCGTAGAATGGAGGCCCATCGTGCCCCAGCCTCTCATAGTATGAAGGCCCATTGTACCCCAGCCTCTCGTAGAATGGAGGCCCATCGTGTCCCAGCCTCTCATAGTATGGAGGCCCATCGTACCCCAGCCTCTCATAGTATGAAGGCCCATTGTACCCCAGCCTCTCGTAGAATGGAGGCCCATCGTGCCCCAGCCTCTCGTAGAATGGAGGCCCATCGTGCCCCATCCTCTCATAGTATGGAGGCCCATCGTACCCCAGCCGCTCATAGTATGGAGGCCCATTGTACCCCAGCCTCTCGTAGAATGGAGGCCCATTGTACCCCAGCCTCTCATAATATGGAGGCCCATCGTACCCCAGCCTCTCATAGTATTGAGGCCCATTGTACCCCAGCCTCTCGTAGAATGGAGGCCCATTGTACCCCAGCCTCTCGTAGTATGGAGGCCCATTGTACCCCATCCTCTCATAGTATGGAGGCCCATTGTACCCCAGCCTCTCGTAGAATGGAGGCCCATTGTACCCCAGCCTCTCATAGTATGGAGGCCCATTGTACCCCAGCCTCTCATAGTATGGAGGCCCATCATACCCCAGCCTCTTGTAGAATGGAGGCCCATTGTACCCCAGCCTCTCATAGTATGGAGGCCCATTGTACCCCAGCCTCTCGTAGAATGGAGGCCCATCGTACCCCAGCCTCTCGTAGAATGGAGGCTCATCGTGCCCCAGCCTCTCGTAGAATGGAGGCCCATCGTACCCCAGCCTCTCATAGTATGGAGGCCCATCGTACCCCAGCCTCTCATAGTATGGAGGCCCATTGTACCCCAGCCTCTCGTAGTATGGAGGCCCATTGTACCCCAGCCTCTCATAGTATGGAGGCCCATTGTACCCCAGCCTCTCGTAGTATGGAGGCCCATTGTACCCCAGCCTCTCGTAGTATGGAGGCCCATCGTGCCCCAGCCTCTCTTAGTATGGAAGCCCATTGTACCGCAGCCTCTCATAGTATGGAGGCCCATCGTACCCCAGCCTCTCGTAGAATGGAGGCGCATCGTACCCCAGCCTCTCGTAGTATGGAGGCCCATCGTGCCCCAGCCTCTCATAGTATGGAGGCCTATCGTGCCCCAGCATCTCGTAGTATGGAGGCCCATTGTACCCCATCCTCTCATAGTATGAAGGCCCATTGTACCCCAGCCTCTCGTAGTATGGAGGCCCATCGTGCCCAGGCCTCTCATAGTATGGAGGCCCATCGTACCCCAGCCTCTCGTAGAATGGAGGCCCATCGTACCCCAGCCTCTCGTAGTATGAAGGCCCATCGTGCCCCAGCCTCTCATAGTATGGAGGCCCATCATACCCCAGCCACTCGTAGTATGGAGGCCCATCGTACCCCAGCCTCTCGTAGTATGAAGGCCCATCGTGCCCCAGCCTCTCATAGTATGGAGGCCCATCGTACCCCAGCCTCTCATAGTATGGAGGCCCATTGTACCCCAGCCTCTCGTAGTATGGAGGCCCATCGTGCCCCAGCCTCTCATAGAATGGAGGCCCATCGTACCCCAGCCTCTCATAGTATGGACGCCCATTGTACCCCAGCCTCTCGTAGAATGGAGGCCCATTGTACCCCAGCCTCTCGTAGAATGGAGG
This sequence comes from Lithobates clamitans, assembly GCA_037952925.1. Lineage (NCBI taxonomy): Eukaryota > Metazoa > Chordata > Amphibia > Anura > Ranidae > Lithobates > Lithobates clamitans. The sequence goes on from JBBGZY010002974.1 coordinate 12,164, forward strand.
CCCATCGTACCCCAGCCTCTCGTAGAATGGAGGCCCATCGTGCCCCAGCCTCTCGTAGAATGGAGGCCCATTGTACCCCAACCTCTCATAGTATGGAGGCCCATCGTACCGCAGCCTCTCGTAGTATGGAGGCCCATTGTACCCCAGCCTCTCGTAGTATGGAGGCCCATTGTACCCCAGCCTCTTGTAGAATGAAGGCCCATTGTACCCCAGCCTCTCATAGTATGGAGGCCCATTGTACCCCAGCCTCTCGTAGAATGGAGGCCCATCGTACCCCAGCCTCTCGTAGAATGGAGGCCCATCATGCCCCAGCCTCTCGTAGAATGGAGGCCCATCGTGCCCCAGCCTCTCGTAGAATGGAGGACCATCGTGCCCCAGCCTCTCGTAAAATGGAGGCCCATCATGCCCCAGCCTCTCGTAGAATGGAGGCCCATCATTCCCCAGCCTCTCATAGTATGGAGGCCCATCGTACCCCAGCCGATCATAGTACGGAGGCCCATCGTGCCCCAGCCTCTCGTAGAATGGATCCCCATTGTACCCCAGCCTCTCGTCGAATGGAGGCCCATCGTAGCCCAGCCTCTCGTAGTATGAAGGCCCATCGTGCCCCAGCCTCTCGTAGAATGGAGGCCCATCGTACCCCAGCCACTCGTAGTATGGAGGCCCATCGTGCCCCAGCCTCTCATACTGTTGAGGCCCATTGTACCCCAGCCTCTCATAGTATGGAGGCCCATCGTACCCCAGCCTCTAGTCGAATGGAGGCCCAGCGTACCCCAGCCTCTCATAGTATGGAGGCCCATTGTACCCCAGCCTCTCATAATATGGAGGCCCATTGTACCCCAGCCTCTCGTAGTATGGAGGCCCATCGTGCCCCAGCCTCTCATAGTATGGAGGCCCATTGTACCCCAGCCTCTCATAGTATGGAGGCCCATCGTGCCCCAGCCTCTCGTAGAATGGAGGCCCATCGTACCCCAGCCTCTCGTGGTATGGAGGCCCATCGTACCCCAGCCTCTCGTAGAATGGAGGCCCATCGTACCCCAGCCTCTGGTAGTATGGAGGCCCATCGTACCCCAGCCTCTCGTAGTATGGAGGCCCATTGTATCCCAGCCTCTCATAGTATGGAGGCCCATCGTACCCCAGCCTTTCGTCGAATGGAGGCCCATCGTACCCCAGCCTCTCGTAGTATGAAGGCCCATCGTGCCCCAGCCTCTCTTAGAATGGAGGCCCATCGTATCCCAGCCTCTCGTAGAATAGAGGCCCATCGTGCCCAAGCCTCTCGTAGAATGGAGGCCCATCGTACCCCAGCCACTCATAGTATGGAGGCCCATCGTGCCCCAGCCTCTCATAGTATGGAGGCCCATTGTACCCCAGCCTCTCATAGTATGGAGGCCCATCGTACCCCAGCCTCTCGTAGAATGGAGGCGCATCGTACCCCAGCCTCTCGTAGTATGGAGGCCCATCGTGCCCCAGCCTCTCATAGTATGGAGGCCCATCGTGCCCCAGCATCTCGTAGTATGGAGGCCCATTGTACCCCAGCCTCTCGTAGAATGGAGGCCCATTGTACCCCAGCCTCTCGTAGTATGGAGGCCCATTGTACCCCAGCCTCTCATAGTATGGAGGCCCATTGTACCCCAGCCTCTCGTAGAATGGAGGCCCATTGTACCCCAGCCTCTCGTAGTATGGAGGCCCATTGTACCCCAGCCTCTCGTAGAATGGAGGCCCATCGTACCCCAGCCTCTCGTAGTATGGAGGCCCATTGTATCCCAGCCTCTCATAGTATGGAGGCCCATCGTACCCCAGCCTTTCGTCGAATGGAGGCCCATCGTACCCCAGCCTCTCGTAGTATGAAGGCCCATCGTGCCCCAGCCTCTCTTAGAATGGAGGCCCATCGTATCCCAGCCTCTCGTAGAATAGAGGCCCATCGTGCCCAAGCCTCTCGTAGAATGGAGGCCCATCGTACCCCAGCCACTCGTAGTATGGAGGCCCATCGTGCCCCAGCCTCTCATAGTATGGAGGCCCATTGTACCCCAGCCTCTCATAGTATGGAGGCCCATTGTACCCCAGCCTCTAGTCGAATGGAGGCCCATCGTACCCCAGCCTCTCATAGTATGGAGGCCCATTGTACCCCAGCCTCTCGTAGTATGGAGGCCCATCGTGCCCCAGCCTCTCTTAGTATGGAAGCCCATTGTACCCCAGCCTCTCATAGTATGGAGGCCCATCGTACCCCAGCCTCTCGTAGAATGGAGGCGCATCGTACCCCAGCCTCTCGTAGTATGGAGGCCCATCGTGCCCCAGCCTCTCATAGTATGGAGGCCCATTGTGCCCCAGCATCTCGTAGTATGGAGGCCCATTGTACCCCAGCCTCTCGTAGAATGGAGGCCCATTGTACCCCAGCCTCTCGTAGTATGGAGGCCCATTGTACCCCAGCCTCCCATAGTATGGAGGCCCATTGTACCCCAGCCTCTCGTAGAATGGAGGCCCATTGTACCCCAGCCTCTCGTAGTATGGAGGCCCATTGTACCCCAGCCTCTCGTAGAATGGAGGCCCATCGTACCCCAGCCTCTCGTAGAATGGAGGCTCATCGTGCCCCAGCCTCTCGTAGAATGGAGGCCCATCGTGCCCCAGCCTCTCGTAGAATGGAGGCCCATCGTGCCCCAGCCTCTCGTAGAATGGAGGCCCATCGTGCCCCAGCCTCTCGTGGAATGGAGGCCCATCGTGCCCCAGCCTCTCGTAGAATTGAGGCCCATCGTGCCCCATCCTCTCATAGTATGGAGGCCCATCGTACCCCAGCCGCTCATAGTATGGAGGCCCATTGTACCCCAGCCTCTCGTAGAATGGAGGCCCATTGTACCCCAGCCTCTCGTAGAATGGAGGCCCATCGTACCCCAGCCTCTCGTAGAATGGAGGCCCATCGTGCCCCAGCCTCTCGTAGAATGGAGGCCCATCGTGCCCCAGCCTCTCATAGAATGGAGGCCCATCGTGCCCCAGCCTCTCGTAGAATGGAGGCCCATCGTGCCCCAGCCTCTCGTAGAATGGAGGCCCATCGTGCCCCAGCCTCTCATAGTATGGAGGCCCATCGTACCCCAGCCGCTCATAGTATGGAGGCCCATCGTGCCCCAGCCTCTCATAGTATGGAGGCCCATTGTACCCCAGCCTCTCGTAGAATGGAGGCCCATCGTACCCCAGCCTCTCATAGTATGGAGGCCCATCGTACCCCAGCGTCTCGTAGAATGGAGGCCCATTGTACCCCAGCCTCTCGTAGAACCGAGGCCCATCGTGCCCCAGCCTCTCATAGTATGAAGGCCCATTGTACCCCAGCCTCTCGTAGAATGGAGGCCCATTGTACCCCAGCCTCTCGTAGAATGGAGGCCCATCGTACCCCAGCCTCTCGTAGAATGGAGGCTCATCGTGCCCCAGCCTCTCGTAGTATGGAGGCCCATCGTGCCCCAGCCTCTCATAGTATGGAGGCCTATCGTGCCCCAGCATCTCGTAGTATGGAGGCCCATTGTACCCCAGCCTCTCATAGTATGAAGGCCCATTGTACCCCAGCCTCTCGTAGTATGGAGGCCCATCGTGCCCCAGCCTCTCATAGTATGGAGGCCCATCGTACCCCAGCCTCTCGTAGAATGGAGGCCCATCGTACCCCAGCCTCTCGTAGTATGAAGGCCCATCGTGCCCCAGCCTCTCATAGTATGGAGGCCCATCGTACCCCAGCCTCTCATAGTATGGAGGCCCATTGTGCCCCAGCCTCTCGTAGTATGGAGGCCCATCGTGCCCCAGCCTCTCATAGAATGGAGGCCCATCGTACCCCAGCCTCTCATAGTATGGAGGCCCATTGTACCCCAGCCTCTCGTAGAATGGAGGCCCATTGTACACCAGCCTCTCGTAGAATGGAGGCCCATCGTATCCCAGCCTCTCGTAGAATGGAGGCCCATCGTGCCCCAGCCTCTCGTAGAATGGAGGCCCATTGTACCCCAGCCTCTCATAGTATGGAGGCCCATTGTACCCCAGCCTCTCGTAGTATGGAGGCCCATTGTACCCCAGCCTCTCGTAGTATGGAGGCCCATTGTACCCCAGCCTCTCGTAGTATGGAGGCCCATCATACCCCAGCCTCTTAGAATGAAGGCTCATTGTACCCCAGCCTCTCATAGTATGGAGGCCCATTGTACCCCAGCCTCTCGTAGAATGGAGGCCCATCGTACCCCAGCCTCTCGTAGAATGGAGGCCCATCATGCCCCAGCCTCTCGTAGAATGGAGGCCCATCGTGCCCCAGCCTCTCGTAGAATGGAGGCCCATCGTGCCCCAGCCTCTCGTAAAATGGAGGCCCATCATGCCCCAGCCTCTCGTAGAATGGAGGCCCATCGTTCCCCAGCCTCTCATAGTATGGAGGCCCATCGTACCCCAGCCGATCATAGTACGGAGGCCCATCGTGCCCCAGCCTCTCATAGTATGGAGGCCCATTGTACCCCAGCCTCTCGTAGAATGGATCCCCATTGTACCCCAGCCTCTCATAGTATGGAGGCCCATCGTGCCCCAGCCTCTCGTAGAATGGAGGCCCATCGTACCCCAGCCTCTCGTAGTATGGAGGCCCATTGTACCCCAGCCTCTCATAGTATGGAGGCCCATTGTACCCCAGCCTCTCGTAGTATGGAGGCCCATCGTGCCCCAGCCTCTCATAGTATGGAGGCCCATTGTACCCCAGTCTCTCATAGTATGGAGGCCCATCGTGCCCCAGCCTCTCGTAGAATGGAGGCCCATCGTACCCCAGCCTCTCGTGGTATGGAGGCCCATCGTACCCCAGCCTCTCGTAGAATGGAGGCCCATTGTACCCCAGCCTCTCGTAGTATGGAGGCCCATCGTGCCCCAGCCTCTCATAGTATGGAGGCCCATTGTACCCCAGCCTCTCATAGTATGGAGGCCCATCGTGCCCCAGCCTCTAGTCGAATGGAGGCCCAGCGTACCCCAGCCTCTCATAGTATGGAGGCCCATCGTACCCCAGCCTCTCGTAGTATGGAGGCCCATTGTACCCCAGCCTCTCATAGTATGGAGGCCCATTGTACCCCAGCCTCTCGTAGTATGGAGGCCCATCGTGCCCCAGCCTCTCATAGTATGGAGGCCCATTGTACCCCAGCCTCTCATAGTATGGAGGCCCATTGTATCCCAGCCTCTCATAGTATGGAGGCCCATCGTACCCCAGCCTCTCGTCGAATGGAGGCCCATCGTACCCCAGCCTCTCGTAGTATGAAGGCCCATCGTGCCCCAGCCTCTCGTAGAATGGAGGCCCATCGTATCCCAGCCTCTCGTAGAATAGAGGCCCATCGTGCCCAAGCCTCTCGTAGAATGGAGGCCCATCGTACCCCAGCCACTCGTAGTATGGAGGCCCATCGTGCCCCAGCCTCTCATAGTATGGAGGCCCATTGTACCCCAGCCTCTCATAGTATGGAGGCCCATTGTACCCCAGCCTCTAGTCGAATGGAGGCCCATCGTACCCCAGCCTCTCGTAGTATGGAGGCCCATCGTGCCCCAGCCTCTCATAGTATGGAGGCCCATCGTACCCCAGCCTCTCATAGTATGGAGGCCCATCGTACCCCAGCCTCTCGTAGTATGGAGGCCCATTGTACCCCAGCCTCTCATAGTATGGAGGCCCATTGTACCCCAGCCTCTCGTAGTATGGAGGCCCATCGTGCCCCAGCCTCTCTTAGTATGGAAGCCCATTGTACCCCAGCCTCTCATAGTATGGAGGCCCATCGTACCCCAGCCTCTTGTAGAATGGAGGCGCATCGTACCCCAGCCTCTCGTAGTATGGAGGCCCATCGTGCCCCAGCCTCTCGTAGTATGGAGGCCCATCGTGCCCCAGCATCTCGTAGTATGGAGGCCCATTGTACCCCAGCCTCTCGTAGAATGGAGGCCCATTGTACCCCAGCCTCTCGTAGTATGGAGGCCCATTGTACCCCAGCCTCTCATAGTATGGAGGCCCATTGTACCCCAGCCTCTCGTAGAATGGAGGCCCTTTGTACCCCAGCCTCTCGCAGTATGGAGGCCCATTGTACCCCAGCCTCTCGTTGTATGGAGGCCCATTGTACCCCAGCCTCTCGTAGTATGGAGGCCCATTGTACCCCAGCCTCTCATAGTATGGAGGCCCATCATACCCCAGCCTCTCGTAGAATGGAGGCCCATTGTACCCCAGCCTCTCATAGTATGGAAGCCCATTGTACCCCAGCCTCTCGTAGAATGGAGGCCCATCGTACCCCAGCCTCTCGTAGAATGGAGGCTCATCGTGCCCCAGCCTCTCGTAGAATGGAGGCCCATCGTGCCCCAGCCTCTCATAGAATGGAGGCCCATCGTGCCCCAGCCTCTTGTAGAATGGAGGCCCATCGTGCCCCAGCCTCTCGTAGAATGGAGGCCCATCGTGCCCCAGCCTCTTATAGTATGGAGGCCCATCGTACCCCAGCCGCTCATAGTATGGAGGCCCATCGTGCCCCAGCCTCTCATAGTATGGAGGCCCATCGTACCCCAGCATCTCATAGTATGAAGGCCCATTGTACCCCAGCCTCTCGTAGAATGGAGGCCCATTGTACCCCAGCCTCTCGTAGAATGGAGGCCCATCGTACCCCAGCCTCTCGTAGCATGGAGGCTCATCGTGCCCCAGCCTCTCGTAGAATGGAGGCCCATCGTGCCCCAGCCTCTCGTAGAATGGAGGCCCATCGTGCCCCAGCCTCTCATAGTATGGAGGCCCATTGTACCCCAGCCTCTCGTAGAATGGAGGCCCATTGTACCCCAGCCTCTCGTAGTATGGAGGCCCATTGTACCCCAGCCTCTCATATTATGGAGGCCCATTGTACCCCAGCCTCTCGTAGAATGGAGGCCCATTGTACCCCAGCGTCTTGTAGTATGGAGGCCCATTGTACCCCAGCCTCTCATAGTATGGAGGCCCATCATACCCCAGCCTCTTGTAGAATGGAGGCCCATTGTACCCCAGCCTCTCATAGTATGGAGGCCCATTGTACCCCAGCCTCTCGTAGAATGGAGGCCCATCGTACCACAGCCTCTCGTAGAATGGAGGCTCATCGTGCCCCAGCCTCTCGTAGAATGGAGGCCCATCGTGCCCCAGCCTCTCGTAGAATGGAGGCCCATCGTGCCCCAGCCTCTCGTAGAATGGAGGCCCATCGTGCCCCAGCCTCTCGTAGAATGGAGGCCCATCGTGCCCCATCCTCTCATAGTATGGAGGCCCATTGTACCCCAGCCTCTCGTAGAATGGAGGCCCATTGTACCCCAGCCTCTCGTAGAATGGAGGCCCATTGTACCCCAGCCTCTCGTAGAATGGAGGCCCATTGTACCCCAGCCTCTCGTAGAATGGAGGCCCATTGTACCCCAGCCTCTCGTAGAATGGAGGCCCATCGTGCCCCAGCCTCTCGTAGAATGGAGGCCCATCGTGCCCCAGCTTCTCGTAGAATGGAGGCCCATTGTACCCCAGCCTCTCATAGTATGGAGGCCCATCGTACCCCAGCCTCTCGTAGTATGGAGGCCCATTGTACCCCAGCCTCTCGTAGTATGGAGGCCCATCGTACCCCAGCCTCTCGTAGAATGGAGGCTCATCGTGCCCCAGCCTCTCGTAGAATGGAGGCCCATCGTGCCCCAGCCTCTCGTAGAATGGAGGCCCATCGTGCCCCAGCCTCTCGTAGAATGGAGGCCCATCGTGCCCCAGCCTCTCGTAAAATGGAGGCCCATCGTGCCCCAGCCTCTCGTAGAATGGAGGCCCATCGTGCCCCAGCCTCTCGTAGAATGGAGGCCCATTGTGCCCCATCCTCTCATAGTATGGAGGCCCATCGTACCCCAGCCGCTCATAGTATGGAGGCCCATTGTACCCCAGCCTCTCGTAGAATGGAGGCCCATTGTACCCCAGCCTCTCGTAGAATGGAGGCCCATCGTGCCCCAGCTTCTCGTAGAATGGAGGCCCATTGTACCCCATCCTCTCATAGTATGGAGGCCCATCGTACCCCAGCCTCTCTTAGAATGGAGGCCCATCGTGCCCCATCCTCTCATAGTATGGAGGCCCATTGTACCCCAGCCTCTCATAGAATGGAGGCCCATCGTACCCCAGCCTCTCGTAGAATGGAGGCTCATCGTGCCCCAGCCTCTCGTAGAATGGAGGCCCATCGTGCCCCAGCCTCTCGTAGAATGGAGGTCCATCGTGCCCCAGCCTCTCGTAGAATGGAGGCCCATCGTGCCCCAGCCTCTCGTAGAGTGGAGGCCCATCGTGCCCCAGCCTCTCATAGTATGGAGGCCCATCGTACCCCAGCCGCTCATAGTATGGAGGCCCATCGTGCCCCAGCCTCTCATAGTATGGAGGCCCATCGTGCCCCAGCCTCTCATAGTATGGAGGCCCATTGTACCCCAGCCTCTCGTAGAATGGAGGCCCATTGTACCCCAGCCTCTCATAATATGGAGGCCCATCGTACCCCAGCCTCTCATAGTATGGAGGCCCATCGTACCCCAGCCTCTCGTAGAATGGAGGCCCATTGTACCCCAGCCTCTCGTAGAATGGAGGCCCATCGTGCCCCAGCCTCTCATAGTATGGAGGCCCATCGTGCCCCAGCCTCTCATAGTATGAAGGCCCATTGTACCCCAGCCTCTCGTAGAATGGAGGCCCATCGTGTCCCAGCCTCTCATAGTATGGAGGCCCATCGTACCCCAGCCTCTCATAGTATGAAGGCCCATTGTACCCCAGCCTCTCGTAGAATGGAGGCCCGTACCCCAGCCTCTCGTAGAATGGAGGCCCATCGTACCCCAGCCTCTCGTAGAATGGAGGCTCATCGTGCCCCAGCCTCTCGTAGAATGGAGGCCCATCGTGCCCCAGCCTCTCGTAGAATGGAGGCCCATCGTGCCCCAGCCTCTCGTAGAATGGAGGCCCATCGTGCCCCATCCTCTCATAGTATGGAGGCCCATCGTACCCCAGCCGCTCATAGTATGGAGGCCCATCGTGCCCCAGCCTCTTATAGTATGGAGGCCCATTGTACCCCAGCCTCTCGTAGAATGGAGGCCCATTGTACCCCAGCCTCTCATAATATGGAGGCCCATCGTACCCCAGCCTCTCATAGTATGGAGGCCCATTGTACCCCAGCCTCTCGTAGAATGGAGGCCCATTGTACCCCAGCCTCTCGTAGTATGGAGGCCCATTGTACCCCAGCCTCTCATAGTATGGAGGCCCATTGTACCCCAGCCTCTCGTAGAATGGAGGCCCATTGTACCCCAGCCTCTCGTAGTATGGAGGCCCATTGTACCCCAGCCTCTCATAGTATGGAGGCCCATCATACCCCAGCCTCTTGTAGAATGGAGGCCCATTGTACCCCAGCCTCTCATAGTATGGAGGCCCATTGTACCCCAGCCTCTCGTAGAATGGAGGCCCATCGTACCTCAGCCTCTCGTAGAATGGAGGCTCATCGTGCCCCAGCCTCTCGTAGAATGGAGGCCCATCGTGCCCCAGCCTCTCGTAGAATGGAGGCCCATCGTGCCCCAGCCTCTCGTAGAATGGAGGCCCATCGTGCCCCAGCCTCTCGTAGAATGGAGGCCCATCGTGCCCCAGCCTCTCGTAGAATGGAGGCCCATCGTGCCCCATCCTCTCATAGTATGGAGGCCCATCGTACCCCAGCCTCTCGTAGAATGGAGGCCCATCGTGCCCCATCCTCTCATAGTATGGAGGCCCATCGTACCCCAGCCGCTCATAGTATGGAGGCCCATCGTGCCCCAGCCTCTCATAGTATGGAGGCCCATTGTACCCCAGCCTCTCGTAGAATGGAGGCCCATTGTACCCCAGCCTCTCATAATATGGAGGCCCATCGTACCCCAGCCTCTCATAGTATGGAGGCCCATTGTACCCCAGCCTCTCGTAGAATGGAGGCCCATTGTACCCCAGCCTCTCGTAGTATGGAGGCCCATTGTACCCCAGCCTCTCATAGTATGGAGGCCCATTGTACCCCAGCCTCTCGTAGAATGGAGGCCCATTGTACCCCAGCCTCTCGTAGTATGGAGGCCCATTGTACCCCAGCCTCTCATAGTATGGAGGCCCATCATACCCCAGCCTCTTGTAGAATGGAGGCCCATTGTACCCCAGCCTCTCATAGTATGGAGGCCCATTGTACCCCAGCCTCTCGTAGAATGGAGGCCCATCGTACCCCAGCCTCTCGTAGAATGGAGGCTCATCGTTCCCCAGGCTCTCGTAGAATGGAGGCCCATCGTGCCCCAGCCTCTCGTAGAATGGAGGCCCATCGTGCCCCAGCCTCTCGTAGAATGGAGGCCCATCGTGCCCCAGCCTCTCGTAGAATGGAGGCCCATCGTGCCCCAGCCTCTCGTAGAATGGAGGCCCATTGTGCCCCATCCTCTCATAGTATGGAGGCCCATCGTACCCCAGCCTCTCGTAGAATGGAGGCCCATTGTACCCCAGCCTCTCGTAGAATGGAGGCCCATCGTACCCCAGCCTCTCGTAGAATGGAGGCCCATCGTGCCCCAGCTTCTCGTAGAATGGAGGCCCATTGTACCCCAGCCTCTCATAGTATGGAGGCCCATCGTACCCCAGCCTCTCGTAGTATGGAGGCCCATTGTACCCCAGCCTCTCGTAGTATGGAGGCCCATTGTACCCCAGCCTCTCATAGTATGGAGGCCCATCATACCCCAGCCTCTCGTAGAATGGAGGCCCATTGTACCCCAGCCTCTCATAGTATGGAAGCCCATTGTACCCCAGCCTCTCGTAGAATGGAGGCCCATCGTACCCCAGCCTCTCGTAGAATGGAGGCTCATCGTGCCCCAGCCTCTCGTAGAATGGAGGCCCATCATGCCCCAGCCTCTCGTAGAATGGAGGCCCATCGTGCCCCAGCCTCTCGTAGAATGGAGGCCCATCGTGCCCCAGCCTCTCGTAGAATGGAGGCCCATCGTGCCCCAGCCTCTCATAGTATGGAGGCCCATCGTACCCCAGCCGCTCATAGTATGGAGGCCCATCGTGCCCCAGCCTCTCATAGTATGGAGGCCCATTGTACCCCAGCCTCTCGTAGAATGGAGGCCCATTGTACCCCAGCCTCTCATAATATGGAGGCCCATCGTACCCCAGCCTCTCATAGTATGGAGGCCCATCGTACCCCAGCCTCTCGTAGAATGGAGGCCCATTGTACCCCAGCCTCTCGTAGAATGGAGGCCCATCGTGCCCCAGCCTCTCATAGTATGAAGGCCCATTGTACCCCAGCCTCTCATAGTATGGAGGCCCATCGTACCCCAGCCTCTCATAGTATGAAGGCCCATTGTACCCCAGCCTCTCGTAGAATGGAGGCCCATTGTACTCCAGCCTCTCGTAGAATGGAGGCCCATCGTGCCCCAGCCTCTCATAGTATGAAGGCCCATTGTACCCCAGCCTCTCATAGTATGGAGGCCCATTGTACCCCAGCCTCTCGTAGAATGGAGGCCCATCGTACCCCAGCCTCTCGTAGAATGGAGGCCCATTGTACCCCAGCCTCTGTTAGAATGGAGGCCCATCGTACCCCAGCCTCTCGTAGAATGGAGGCCCATCGTGCCCCAGCCTCTCATAGTATGAAGGCCCATTGTACCCCAGCCTCTCGTAGTATGGAGGCCCATCGTACCCCAGCCTCTCGTAGAATGGAGGCCCATCGTGCCCCAGCCTCTCATAGTATGAAGGCCCATTGTACCCCAGCCTCTCGCAGTATGGAGGCCCATTGTACCCCAGCCTCACGTAGAATGGAGGCCCATCGTACCCCAGCCTCTCATAGTATGAAGGCCCATCGTGCCCCAGCCTCTCATAGTATGGAGGCCCATCGTACCCCAGCCTCTCATAGAATGGAGGAGAGCGCAGACAACACACATACATTTTTTATCTTCACCTTTGGAAGGCAGAGAAGAAAAAACTCTGAAATAAAATGGCGGGTTATCGGCGGTGATTTTTTTCGTTCGGTGTCATAAAGAAGGAAATAAGATCACAAAGGGATCCGGGGAAGGAGAATTTCTGTAGACGGCAAATAACAAAACGCTACAAATGTTGTGTGAAGGATTTATAAAGCCGAGTGGTGGAAAGTTTGTTCGGGGAGGTTGCCATGGTAACACGCTCGGTTACAGTTTCAAGGTTGTGGAAGCGATCGCTGATATTCCGATGTTTTTCTGCAGGTCCTCGGAGTCATTTCCTTGTAAAAATATTGACATTTCTTTCCAATTTGAAGCTTTGCGAATTATTCACCGATCACATGACCTAATTAATCAGCGTGGAAGCGCTAATGACGCCAACAAACGCCAATCACAGGCTGCCCGGAACGCCGAGTTCCTCGCTGGAACCTCCGGGGGCCTCCAGGGGCTGAAAGTCAGAGAGATGCAGATTTCTTCCTTCAATAAATGTTTATTAAAAATGTTCAGATATACATAAAGTCACAGTTATCGGGTATACAATCAATACGTCATACAATCAATACGTCATACAATCAATAAGTCATACAATCAATACGTCATACAATCAATAAGTCATACAATCAATAAGTCATACAATCAATATGTCATACAATCAATATGTCATACAATCAATACGTCATACAATCAATACGTCATACAATCAATACGTCATACAATCAATACGTCATACAATCGATCAGTCATACAATCAATACGTCATACAATCAATACGTCATACAATCAATATGTCATACAATCAATACGTCATACAATCGATCAGTCATACAATCGATCAGTCATACAATCAATACGTCATACAATCAATAATTCATACAATCAATACGTCATACAATCGATCAGTCATACAATCAATACGTCATACAATCAATAATTCATACAATCAATACGTCATACAATCAATACGTCATACAATCGATCAGTCATACAATCAATACGTCATACAATCGATAAGTCATACAATCGATAAGTCATACAATCAATACGTCATACAATCAATACGTCATACAATCGATCAGTCATACAATCAATACGTCATACAATCAATACGTCATACAATCAATACGTCATACAATCAATACGTCATACAATCAATACGTCATACAATCGATCAGTCATACAATCAATACGTCATACAATCGATCAGTCATACAATCAATACGTCATACAATCAATACGTCATACAATCGATCAGTCATACAATCAATACGTCATACAATCAATACGTCATACAATCGATCAGTCATACAATCAATACGTCATACAATCGATCAGTCATACAATCAATACGTCATACAATCAATACGTCATACAATCAATACGTCATACAATCGATATGTCATACAATCAATACGTCATACAATCAATAAGTCATACAATCAATACGTCATACAATCGATCAGTCATACAATCAATACGTCATACAATCAATATGTCATACAATCAATACGTCATACAATCAATACGTCATACAATCGATCAGTCATACAATCAATACGTCATACAATCAATACGTCATACAATCGATCAGTCATACAATCAATACGTCATACAATCAATATGTCATACAATCAATACGTCATACAATCAATACGTCATACAATCAATACGTCATACAATCGATCAGTCATACAATCAATACGTCATACAATCGATAAGTCATACAATCGATAAGTCATACAATCAATAATTCATACAATCAATACGTCATACAATCGATCAGTCATACAATCAATACGTCATACAATCGATATGTCATACAATCGATACGTCATACAATCAATACGTCATACAATCGATACGTCATACAATCGATATGTCATACAATCAATACGTCATACAATCAATACGTCATACAATCGATACGTCATACAATCGATACGTCATACAATCGATATGTCATACAATCAATACGTCATACAATCAATACGTCATACAATCGATACGTCATACAATCGATACGTCATACAATCGATATGTCATACAATCAATACGTCATACAATCGATCAGTCATACAATCAATACGTCATACAAGTCATACAATCGATAAGTCATACAATCGATACGTCATACAATCAATACGTCATACAATCAATACGTCATACAATCGATACGTCATACAATCGATATGTCATACAATCAATACGTCATACAATCAATACGTCATACAATCAATACGTCATACAATCAATACGTCATACAATCAATACGTCACACAATCAATAAGTCACACAATCGATAAGTCATACAATCGATAAGTCATACAATCGATAAGTCATACAAGTCATACAATCGATAAGTCATACAAGTCATACAATCGATAAATAAAGCAGAAATGAAAGATCAGAGCCTCTTACTAGGTCACTTCTGTATTAGTGATGGAGGTGAAGTTCTGACCCAGTAAAGTATTCCTATGGTAAAGCGGGAATATCCTAATTAACAAGTGTATAAACTACGGATCATTAAGCATCTCTGTGTGAGGGAGGAGGGGTCGGTGTGGGGGAGGGGTTGGTGAGGGGGGGAGGGGTTGGTGTGGGGGAAGGGTTGGTGTGAGGGAGGAGGGGTCAGTGTGGGGGAGGGGTCGGTGTGGGGGAGGGGTTGGTGTGGGGGGGAGGGGTTGGTGTGAGGGAGGAGGGGTCAGTGTGGGGGAGGGGTCGGTGTGGGGGGAGGGGTTGGTGTGGGGGGGAGGGGTTGGTGTGAGGGAGGAGGGGTTGGTGTGGGGGGAGGGGTCGGTGTGGGGGGGAGGGGTTGGTGTGGGGGGAGGGGTCGGTGTGGGGGGGAGGGGTTGGTGTGGGGGAGGGGTCAGTGTGGGGGGAGGAGGGGTCGTGTGGGGGAGGAGGGGTCGGTGTGGGGGGGAGGGGTTGGTGTGGGGGGAGGAGGGGTTGGTGTGGGGGGAGGGGTCGGTGTGGGGGGAGGGGTCGGTGTGGGGGGAGGGGTCGGTGTGGGGGGAGGAGGGGTCGGTGTGGGGGGAGGAGGGGTCGGTGTGGGGGGAGGAGGGGTCGATGTGGGGGGAGGAGGGGTCGGTGTGGGGGAGGGGTCGGTGTGGGGGGAGGGGTTGGTGTGGGGGGAGGAGGGGTCGGTGTGGGGGAGGGGTTGGTGTGGGGGGAGAGGTTGGTGTGAGGGAGGAGGGGTTGGTGTGGGGGAGGGGTCGGTGTGGGGGAGGGGTCGGTGTGGGGGGAGGGGTTGGTGTGGGGGAGGGGTCGGTGTGGGGGGAGGGGTCGGTGTGGGGGAGGGGTCGGTGTGGGGGGAGGAGGGGTCGGTGTGGGGGAGGGGTCGGTGTGGGGGAGGGGTCGGTGTGGGGGGAGGGGTTGGTGTGGGGGAGGGGTCGGTGTGGGGGGAGGGGTCGGTGTGGGGGGAGGGGTCGGTGTGGGGGAGGGGTCGGTGTGGGGGGAGGAGGGGTCGGTGTGGGGGAGGGGTTGGTGTGGGGGGAGAGGTTGGTGTGAGGGAGGAGGGGTTGGTGTGGGGGAGGGGTTGGTGTGGGGGAGGAGGGGTTGGTGTGAGGGAGGAGGGGTTGGTGTGGGGGAGGAGGAGTTGGTGTGGGGGAGGGGTTGGTGTGGGGGGAGGGGTTGGTGTGGGGGAGGAGGAGTTGGTGTGGGGGAGGGGTTGGTGTGGGGGGAGGGGTTGTTGTGGGGGAGGAGGGGTCGGTGTGGGGGAGGAGGGGTCGGTGTGGGGGAAGAGGGGTCGGTGTGAGGGAGGAGGGGTTGGTGTGGGGGGAGGGGTTGGTGTGGGGGAAGAGGGGTCGGTGTGAGGGAGGAGGGGTTGGTGTGGGGGGAGGGGTTGGTGTGGGCGAGGGGTCGGTGTGGGGGGAGGGGTTGGTGTGGGGGAGGGGTTGATGTGGGAAAAGGGGTTGGTGTGGGGGAGGGGTTGGTGTGGGGGAGGGGTTGGTGTGGAAGAAGGGGTTGGTGTGGGGCGAAGGGGTTGGTGTGGGAGAAGGGGTCGGTGTGGGGGGAGGGGTTGGTGTGGGGGGAGGGGTTGGTGTGAGGGAGAAGGGGTTGGTGTGAGGGAGGGGTTGGTGTGGGGGGAGGGGTTGATGTGGGAGAAGGGGTTGGTGTGAGGGAGGGGTTGGTGTGGGGGGAGGGGTTGATGTGGGAGAAGGGGTTGGTGTGGGGGAGGGGTTGGTTTGGGGGGAGGGGTTGATGTGGGAGAAGGGGTTGGTGTGAGGGAGGGGTCCAATCGGGGTAATGTTATGTACCGATCAAAGCCATCCTTAAACCCATTCACCCCTAAAGGGTTCTACCTGTGATTGGGTGGGGGCCATGTGTAGTAATGTGGAGGGTTTTATTCGGTACCCATATGATTGAAAGGCAGCTCCGTAATAATAATATGTTGTTTAGAAGTGGGGGAGGGGAGGGAGGAGACCAGAAACCGTTAGGGTGTGTGGGGAGAGGAGGGGTCGGTGTGGGGGGAGGAGCTCCTGCCGGAACAGTGAAGGAGTTATGTTGGTATCAGGTTGAGAGGGTGTGGAGATCACCTAAGTATGATCGGTGAGGATCAATAGGGTAAGAGGAAGGGTATGGACGGAGGAAGGGTATTGACGGAGGGAGGGTATGGACGGAAGAAGGGTATGGATGGGGGGAGGGTATGGAGGGAGGGTATGGACGGAGGAAGGGTATGGACGGAGGAAGGGTATGGACGGAGGAAGGTTATGGACGGAGGGAGGGCATGGACATAGGAAGGGTATGGACGGAGGAAGGGTATGGACGGAGGAAGGGTATGGACGGAGGAAGGGTATGGACGGAGGAAGGGTATGGACGGAGGGAGGGTATGGACGGAGGAAGGGTATGGACGGAGGGAGGGTATGGACGGAGGGAGGGTATGGACGGAGGGAGGGTATGGACGGAGGGAGGGTATGGACGGAGGAAGGGTATGGACGGAGGAAGGGTGTAGACGGAGGGAGGGTGTGGACGGAGGAAGGGTATGGACGGAGGAAGGGTATGGACGGAGGAAGGGTATGGACGGAGGAAGGGTATGGACGGAGGGAGGGTATGGACGGAGGAAGGTTATGGACGGAGGGAGGGCATGGACATAGGAAGGGTATGGACGGAGGAAGGGTATGGACGGAGGAAGGGTATGGACGGAGGTAGGGTATGGACGGAGGGAGGGTATGGACGGAGGGAGGGTATGGACGGAGGAAGGGTATGGACGGAGGAAGGGTGTAGACGGAGGGAGGGTGTGGACGGAGGAAGGGTATGGATGGAGGAAGGGTATGGACGGAGGGAGGGTATGGACGGAGGAAGGGTATGGACAGAGGGAGGGTATGGACGGAGGAAGGGTATGGACGGAGGAAGGGTATGGACGGAGGGAGGGTATGGACGGAGGAAGGGTATGGACGGAGGAAGGGTAGCGGAAGGGTATGGACGGAGGAAGGGTATGGACGGAGGGAGGGTATGGACAGAGGGAGGGTATGGACGCAGGGAGGGTATGGACGGAGGAAGGGTATGGACGGAGGGAGGGTATGGACACAGGAAGGGTAGCGGAAGGGTATGGACGGAGGAAGGGTATGGACGGAGGAAGGGTATGGACGGAGGGAGGGTATGGACGGAGGAAGGGTATGGACGGAGGGAGGGTATGGACGGAGGAAGGGTATGGACGGAGGAAGGGTATGGACGGAGGGAGGGTATGGACGGAGGAAGGGTATGGATGGAGGGAGGGTATGGATGGAGGGAGGGTATGGACGGAGGAAGGGTATGGACGGAGGAAGGGTAGCGGAAGGGTATGGACGGAGGGAGGGTATGGACGGAGGAAGGGTATGGACGGAGGGAGGGTATGGACGGAGGAAGGGTATGCACGGAGGAAGGGTGCTGAGTGAGGACGGAGTGCTGAGTGAGGATGGAGTGCTGAGCGAGGACGGAGTGCTGAGCGGGAACGGCGCACTGAGCGGGGACGGAGTGCTGAGCGCGGACGGTGCACTGAGCTGGGACGGAGTGCTTAGCGGGGACGGCGCACTGAGCGGGGACGGCGCACTGAGCGAGGACGGAGTGCTGAGCGGGGACGGTGCACTGAGCGGGGACCGTGCACTGAGCGGGGACGGTGCACTGAGCGGGGACAGCGCACTGAGCGGGGACGGAGTGCTGTGTGAGGACGGAGTGCTGAGCGGGAACGGCGCACTGAGCGAGGACGGAGTGCTGAGTGAGGACGGAGTGCTGAGCGGGGATGGAGTGCTGAGCGGGGATGGAGTGCTGAGTGAGGACGGAGTGCTGAGTGAGGACGGAGTGCTGAGCGGGGACGGAGTGCTGAGTGAGGACGGAGTGCTGAGTGAGGATGGAGTGCTGAGTGGGGACAGAGTGCTGAGTGAGGACGGAGTGCTGAGTGAGGACGGAGTGCTGAGCGGGGATGGAGTGCTGAGCGGGGATGGAGTGCTGAGCGAGGACGGAGTGCTGAGCGGGGACGGAGTGCTGAGCGGGGATGGAGTGCTGAGCGGGGACGGAGTGCTGAGTGAGGACGGAGTGCTGAGCGGGGATGGAGTGCTGAGCGGGGATGGAGTGCTGAGTGAGGACGGAGTGCTGAGTGAGGACGGAGTGCTGAGTGAGGACGGAGTGCTGAGCGGGGACGGAGTGCTGAGCGGGGATGGAGTGCTGAGCGGGGACGGAGTGCTGAGTGAGGACGGAGTGCTGAGCGGGGATGGAGTGCTGAGCGGGGACGGAGTGCTGAGTGAGGACGGAGTGCTGAGCGGGGATGGAGTGCTGAGTGAGGACGGAGTGCTGAGTGAGGACGGAGTGCTGAGCGGGGACGGAGTGCTGAGCGGGGATGGAGTGCTGAGTGAGGACGGAGTGCTGAGCGGGGATGGAGTGCTGAGTGAGGACGGAGTGCTGAGTGAGGATGGAGTGCTGAGTGAGGACGGAGTGCTGAGCGGGGATGGAGTGCTGAGCAGGGATGGAGTGCTGAGTGAGGACGGAGTGCTGAGCGGGGATGGAGTGCTGAGTGAGGACGGAGTGCTGAGTGAGGACGGAGTGCTGAGCGGGGATGGAG
Source organism: Lithobates clamitans (assembly GCA_037952925.1). Taxonomy (NCBI): domain Eukaryota; kingdom Metazoa; phylum Chordata; class Amphibia; order Anura; family Ranidae; genus Lithobates; species Lithobates clamitans. The sequence continues at coordinate 31,086 of JBBGZY010002974.1, forward strand.
TGCTGAGCGGGGATGGAGTGCTGAGCGAGGACGGAGTGCTGAGTGAGGACGGAGTGCTGAGTGAGGACGGAGTGCTGAGCGGGGATGGAGTGCTGAGTGAGGACGGAGTGCTGAGCGGGGATGGAGTGCTGAGCGGGGATGGAGTGCTGAGTGAGGATGGAGTGCTGAGTGAGGACGGAGTGCTGAGCGGGGATGGAGTGCTGAGTGAGGACGGAGTGCTGAGCGGGGATGGAGTGCTGAGCGGGGATGGAGTGCTGAGCGAGGACGGAGTGCTGAGTGAGGACGGAGAGCTGAGTGAGGACGGAGTGCTGAGCGGGGATGGAGTGCTGAGCGGGGATGGAGTGCTGAGTGAGGACGGAGTGCTGAGCGGGGATGGAGTGCTGAGTGAGGACGGAGTGCTGAGCGGGGATGGAGTGCTGAGTGAGGACGGAGTGCTGAGCGGGGATGGAGTGCTGAGCGGGGATGGAGTGCTGAGCGGGGATGGAGTGCTGAGTGAGGACGGAGTGCTGAGTGAGGACGGAGTGCTGAGCGGGGATGGAGTGCTGAGTGAGGACGGAGTGCTGAGTGAGGACGGAGTGCTGAGTGAGGACGGAGTGCTGAGTGAGGACGGAGTGCTGAGCGGGGATGGAGTGCTGAGTGAGAACGGAGTGCTGAGCGAGGACGGAGTGCTGAGCGGGGATGGAGTGCTGAGTGAGGACGGAGTGCTGAGTGAGGACGGAGTGCTGAGCGGCGATGGAGTGCTGAGTGAGGACGGAGTGCTGAGCGGGGATGGAGTGCTGAGTGAGGACGGAGTGCTGAGTGAGGACGGAGTGCTGAGCGGGGATGGAGTGCTGAGTGAGGACGGAGTGCTGAGCGAGGACGGAGTGCTGAGCGGGGATGGAGTGCTGAGTGAGGACGGAGTGCTGAGTGAGGACGGAGTGCTGAGCGGGGATGGAGTGCTGAGTGAGGACGGAGTGCTGAGCGGGGATGGAGTGCTGAGTGAGGACGGAGTGCTGAGTGAGGACGGAGTGCTGAGCGGGGACGGAGTGCTGAGCGCGGACGGTGCACTGAGCTGGGACGGAGTGCTTAGCGGGGATGGAGTGCTGAGTGAGGACGGAGTGCTGAGTGAGGACGGAGTGCTGAGTGAGGACGGAGTGCTGAGCGGGGATGGAGTGCTGAGCGGGGATGGAGTGCTGAGCGAGGACGGAGTGCTGAGCGGGGACGGAGTGCTGAGTGAGGACGGAGTGCTGAGCGGGGATGGAGTGCTGAGCGGGGACGGAGTGCTGAGTGAGGACGGAGTGCTGAGCGGGGATGGAGTGCTGAGTGAGGACGGAGTGCTGAGTGAGGACGGAGTGCTGAGCGGGGATGGAGTGCTGAGCGGGGACGGAGTGCTGAGTGAGGACGGAGTGCTGAGCGGGGATGGAGTGCTGAGTGAGGACGGAGTGCTGAGTGAGGACGGAGTGCTGAGTGAGGACGGAGTGCTGAGCGGGGATGGAGTGCTGAGCGGGGATGGAGTGCTGAGTGAGGACGGAGTGCTGAGTGAGGACGGAGTGCTGAGTGAGGACGGAGTGCTGAGCGGGGATGGAGTGCTGAGCGGGGATGGAGTGCTGAGTGAGGACGGAGTGCTGAGTGAGGACGGAGTGCTGAGTGAGGACGGAGTGCTGAGCGGGGATGGAGTGCTGAGTGAGGACGGAGTGCTGAGTGAGGACGGAGTGCTGAGCGGGGATGGAGTGCTGAGCGGGGATGGAGTACTGAGTGAGGACGGAGTGTTGAGTGAGGACGGAGTGCTGAGCGGGGACGGAGTGCTGAGTGAGGACGGAGTGCTTAGTGAGGACGGTGCACTGAGCGGGGACGGTGCACTGAGCGGGGACGGAGTGCTGAGTGAGGACGGAGTGCTGAGTGAGGACGGAGTGCTGAGCGGGGATGGAGTGCTGAGCGGGGATGGAGTGCTGAGTGAGGACGGAGTGTTGAGCGGGGATGGAGTGCTGAGTGAGGACGGAGTGCTGAGCGGGGATGGAGTGCTGAGCGGGGATGGAGTACTGAGTGAGGACGGAGTGCTGAGTGAGGACGGCGCACTGAGCGGGGACGGTGCACTGAGCGGGGACGGTGCACTGAGCGGGGACGGTGCACTGAGCGGGGACGGCACGTTGCTGTCAGTCTCGGATGGAAGTGAGTGGAGAATGATTAAACATTTAATGTTCAGGATCTGTCTGCGGTTGATGGACAGGGAACTGTCAGCTGAACTGTATGGAGAAAATAAAGAAATCGTTCGGCTCATCATTCTTCGGTGTCGGTAACAATTGTAATCCGCAAACAAAATATAACAATCGGCGCACTAAATATCACCGCGCTCTTATAACCGCCAGAGATAGCGGCTGCGTGTAATTGGGTGATCCGGTAATAAGAATTGTGACTGATCTCACCGGTGATAGCGATTGTCTGCTGATTGTTTGACATATTACGTTCGTTGTATTATAGATGATGACGAGCGATGAGCGCCGCGTCTGGGGCACCTCCGGGATCTGACATTTCTAGGATAAGAGAGCAGCGCCCAAAGCCGCCGGTGATAACCAGAGCGTCGTGGTCATGTCAGCCATGGGGGGGGCAACGACCCCAACCTTCCACATCGAATGTAAATCGTTCTCAGCTGGAGAATTGTATGAGATAAAAATCTCCGAAACACATCGAATCTCCTCGAATCGGAAACATTCCACCTGTATATAGATAATAAAGAGAAGAACACATGTGGGAGAGACGTATGCGCTGCACACCCCAAAACAATAATGGTAAAAAATGGACAGTTTCCCCGGTGGGGCTTTAGACAGCAATATCTTGAAATCCAGAATAATAACAAATGTATAACCAGTAAGTGTATTTATTGAACCATGAACAATTGTAATGTTATAATTCAATTGGTATTACAACATAGGGCACTGGCCAAGTAGTACAATACATATTCCACAATATAAAGTCGACACATCTTTACGCAAAATTATATACAGTCATATATTTCCGGGCTGTTGACGGTATAAATCTCTGACGCGTTTCGACCTGTGTACGGTCATCATCAGGGGGATAGTTGGTTCTATAAAATACATTGAATAGCTTCAAAATTTAAGAACATGTCATCATAAATCTCATTGTAAGGTTAAAAGTGGTAGTATATTTACCGCTGAAAAGTAGAGGGAATAATCCTTTGGCCAGTAAAAAGCCATAAATGGATCCGGGGGGCCCCCATATTCACCCCTGTCTCCCCAGAGCGTACGAGTCCAGCCCAAGGGGCTTGCAAGGAGCCACATAGACGCCCTCCAGGGGAAGGAGAAGTCAGCACCTGCGACAAATACCCAATAGGTCAAAATGATTCTCAGCACATTGGCAAGAGTATGAAGTGTATGGGCTAACTGCAATCCTAGTGATCAATATATATTGATCTGGTGTCCTAAGGTTTCATGATTGTAATTAATTATATAGAAAGTGGCAAAACCATAAAAGAAATGGTTGTATAGTTATAGGGTTGTTTGAGTGGTGTGGTATATAGTATGGTATATAGTACATTCCATCTGTATATAGATGACCCCGGTATATATAGTACATTCCACCTGTATATAGATGACCCCGGTATATAGTACATTCCACCTGTATATAGATGACCCCGGTATATATAGTACGTTCCATCTGTATATAGATGACCCCGGTATATAGTACATTCCACCTGTATATAGATGACCCCGGTATATAGTACATTCCACCTGTATATAGATGACCCCGGTATATAGTACATTCCATCTGTATATAGATGACCCCGGTATATAGTATATTCCATCTGTATATAGATGACCCCGGTATATAGTACATTCCATCTGTATATAGATGACCCCGGTATATAGTACATTCCACCTGTATATAGATGATCCCGGTATATAGTACATTCCACCTGTATATAGATGACCCCGGTATATAGTACATTCCATCTGTATATAGATGACCCCGGTATATAGTACATTCCACCTGTATATAGATGACCCCGGTATATAGTACATTCCACCTGTATATAGATGACCCCGGTATATAGTACATTCCATCTGTATATAGATGACCCCGGTATATAGTACATTCCACCTGTATATAGATGACCCCGGTATATAGTACATTCCACCTGTATATAGATGACCCCGGTATATAGTACATTCCACCTGTATATAGATGACCCCGGTATATAGTACATTCCACCTGTATATAGATGACCCCGGTATATAGTACATTCCACCTGTATATAGATGATCCCGGTATATAGTACATTCCACCTGTATATAGATGACCCCGGTATATAGTACATTCCACCTGTATATAGATGACCCCGGTATATAGTACATTCCACCTGTATATAGATGACCCCGGTATATAGTACATTCCATCTGTATATAGATGACCCCGGTATATAGTACATTCCACCTGTATATAGATGACCCCGGTATATAGTACATTCCACCTGTATATAGATGACCCCGGTATATAGTACATTCCACCTGTATATAGATGACCCCGGTATATAGTACATTCCATCTGTATATAGATGACCCCGGTATATAGTACATTCCACCTGTATATAGATGACCCCGGTATATAGTACATTCCACCTGTATATAGATGACCCCGGTATATAGTACATTCCATCTGTATATAGATGACCCCGGTATATAGTACATTCCATCTGTATATAGATGACCCCGGTATATAGTACATTCCACCTGTATATAGATGACCCCGGTATATAGTACATTCCACCTGTATATAGATGACCCCGGTATATAGTACATTCCATATGTATATAGATGACCCCGGTATATAGTACATTCCATATGTATATAGATGACCCCGGTATATAGTATATTCCATCTGTATATAGATGACCCCGGTATATATAGTACATTCCACCTGTATATAGATGACCCCGGTATATAGTATATTCCATCTGTATATAGATGACCCCGGTATATAGTATATTCCATCTGTATATAGATGACCCCGGTATATAGTACATTCCACCTGTATATAGATGACCCCGGTATATAGTACATTCCACCTGTATATAGATGACCCCGGTATATAGTACATTCCACCTGTATATAGATGACCCCGGTATATAGTACATTCCATCTGATTACCAATCACCATTGCAATCTATATACAGATGGAATATTTACTGACAGTTCGAGCAGATCCGACGCGTTTCGGAGATCTTTTCTGCTTCATCAGGACTAATGATAAATACAAAGAAAAGTATTTGTATGTCTGTCAGGAAGTTCTGTTTTCTCAATTCCACATTTCATCTGTATATCCACTCACCGGACACTTTATTAGGTACACCTGTTGAATTAATTGGTAACACAAATTGCTAATCAGCCAATCACATGGCAGCAACTCAATGCATCTAGTCCTCTAGACGTGGTGAAGACGACTTGCTGCATCAGAATGGTGAAGAAAGGGGATCTGGGTGACTTTGAATGTGGCATGGTGGTTGGTGGCAGACGGGCTGGTCGGAGTATTCCTGGGATTTTTACATACAACCATCTCTCGGGATTACAGAGAATGGCGGGAAAAAGAGAAAATATCCAGTGAGCGGCAGTTGTGTGGAGGAAAATGCCTTGTTGAGGTCAGAGGAGAATGGGCAGACTGGTTCCTGATGATAGAAAGACAACAGGAACTCAAATTCCCTCTCGTTACACCCAAAGTATGCAGAATACCATCTCTGAACACACAACACATCTAACCTTGAAGCAGATGGGCTACAGCAGCAGAAGACCACACTGGGGGGCCACTCCTGTCAGCTGAGAACAGGAAACTGAGGCTACAATCTGGATATGGATTTCATCTCAGACATTCAGATGGTGGGGTCAGAATTTGGCGCATGGATCCATCCTGCCTTGTATCACCGGTTCAGGCTGGTGGTGGGGGGGTGCTTTAGGAGGGGGGAGGGTGGTTTGTTTGTTGCCCCCGGGGGGAGGGTGGTTTGTTTGTTGCCCCCGGGGGGAGGGTGGTTTGTTGCCCCCAGAGGGGGAGGGTGGTTTGTTGCCCCCAGGGGGGGAGGGTGGTTTGTTTGTTGCCCCCGGGGGAGGGTGGTTTGTTGCCCCCAGAGGGGGAGGGTGGTTTGTTTGTTGCCCCCGGGGGAGGGTGGTTTGTTGCCCCCGGGGGGAGGGTGGTTTGTTTGTTGCCCCCGGGGGGAGGGTGGTTTGTTGCCCCCAGAGGGGGAGGGTGGTTTGTTGCCCCCAGGGGGGGAGGGTGGTTTGTTTGTTGCCCCCGGGGGAGGGTGGTTTGTTGCCCCCAGAGGGGGAGGGTGGTTTGTTTGTTGCCCCCGGGGGAGGGTGGTTTGTTGCCCCCGGGGGGAGGGTGGTTTGTTTGTTGCCCCCGGGGGGAGGGTGGTTTGTTGCCCCCGGGGGAGGGTGGTTTGTTGCCCCCAGGGGGGGAGGGTGGTTTGTTTGTTGCCCCCGGGGGAGGGTGGTTTGTTGCCCCCAGAGGGGGAGGGTGATTTGTTTGTTGCCCCCGGGGGGAGGGTGGTTTGTTGCCCCCGGGGGAGGGTGGTTTGTTGCCCCCAGGGGGGGAGGGTGGTTTGTTTGTTGCCCCCGGGGAGGGTGGTTTGTTGCCCCCAGAGGGGGAGGGTGATTTGTTGCCCCCAGGGGGGGAGGGTGGTTTGTTTGTTGCCCCCGGGGGAGAGTGGTTTGTTTGTCGCCCCCAGGGGGAGGGTGGTTTGTTGCCCCCAGAGGGGGAGGGTGATTTGTTGCCCCCAGGGGGGGAGGGTGGTTTGTTTGTTGCCCCCGGGGGAGAGTGGTTTGTTTGTCGCCCCCAGGGGGAGGGTGGTTTGTTGCCCCCAGAGGGGGAGGGTGGTTTGTTGTCCCCAGGGGGGAGGGTGGTTTGTTTGTTGCCCCGGGGGAGGTAGGTTTGTTTGTCGCCCCCAGGGGGAGGGTGGTTTGTTGCCCCCAGGGGGGAGGGTGGTTTGTTTGTCACCACCAGGGGGAGCGTGGTTTGTTGCCCCCAGGGGGGAGGGTGGTTTGTTTGTTGCCCCCGGGGGGGTGGTTTATTGCCCCCAGGGGGAAGGTGGTTTGTTTGTTGCCCTCGGGGGGAGGGTGGTTTATTTGTTGCCCCCGGGGGAGGGTGGTTTGATGCCCCCGGGGGGGTGGTTTATTGCCCCCAGGGGGGAAGGTGGTTTGTTTGTTGCCCCCGGGGGGAGGGTGGTTTATTTGTTGCCCCCGGGGGGGAGGGTAGTTTGTTGCCCCCAGGGGGGAGGGTAGTTTGTTTGTTGTCCCCGGGGTGGTGGTTTGTTTGTCGCCCCCAGGGGGGGAGGGTGGTTTGTTGCCCCCAGGGGGGAGGGTGGTTTGTTTGTTGCCCCCGGGGGGTGGTTTGTTTGTCGCCCCCAGGGGGAGGGTGATTTGTGGCCCCCAGAGGGGGAGGGTGGTTTGTTTGTTGCCCCTGGGGGGAGGGTGGTTTGTTTGTGTGTCGCTCCCGGGGGAGGGTGGTTTGTTTGTCGCCACCAGGGGGGAGGGTGGTTTGTTTGTGTGTCGCTCCCGGGGGAGGGTGGTTTGTTTGTTGCCACCAGGGGGGAGGGTGGTTTGTTGCCCCCAGAGGGGGAGGGTGATTTGTTGCCCCCAGGGGGGAGGGTGGTTTGTTTGTTTGTCGCCCCCGGGGGGAGGGTGGTTTGTTTGTCACCCCCGGGGGGAGGTGGTTTGTTGCCCCCAGGGGGGAGGGTGGTTTGTTGCTCCCAGGGGGAGGGTAGTTTGTTGCCCCCAGGGGGAGGGTGGTTTGTTTGTCACCCCCGGGGGGAGGTGGTTTGTTGCTCCCAGGGGGGAGGGTAGTTTGTTGCCCCCAGGGGGGAAGGTGGTTTGTTGCCCCCAGGGGGAGGGTGGTATGTTGCTCCCAGGGGGAGGGTAGTTTGTTGCCCCCAGGGGGGAGGGTGGTTTGTTTGTCGCCCCGTGGTTTGTTGCTCCCAGGGGGGAGGGTGGTATGTTGCTCCCAGGGGGGAGGGTAGTTTGTTGCTTCCAGGGGGGGAGGGTGGTTTGTTGCCCCCAGGGGGGAGGGTGGTTTGTTGCTCCCAGGGGGAGGGTAGTTTGTTGCCCCCAGGGAGGAGGGTGGTTTGTTGCTCCCAGGGGGGAGGGTAGTTTGTTGCCCCCAGGGGGGAGGGTGGTTTGTTGCTCCCAGGGGGGAGGGTAGTTTGTTGCCCCCAGGGGGGAGGGTGGTTTGTTGCTCCCAGGGGGAGGGTAGTTTGTTGCCCCCAGGGGGGAGGGTAGTTTGTTGCCCCCAGGGGGAGGGTGGTATGTTGCTCCCAGGGGGAGGGTAGTTTGTTGCCCCCAGGGGGAGGGTGGTATGTTGCTCCCAGGGGGAGGGTAGTTTGTTGCCCCCAGGGGGGATGGTGGTTTGTTGCTCCCAGGGGGGGGGTAGTTTGTTGCCCCCAGGGGGAGGGTAGTTTGTTGCCCCCAGGGGGGAGGGTGGTTTGTTGCTCCCAGGGGGAGGGTAGTTTGTTGCCCCCAGGGGGGGAAGGTGGTTTGTTGCTCCCAGGGGGGAGGGTAGTTTGTTGCTCCCAGGAGGAGGGTAGTTTGTTGCTCCCAGGGGGGAGGGTAGTTTGTTGCTCCCAGGGGGAGGGTAGTTTGTTGCCCCCAGGGGGGAGGGTAGTTTGTTGCCCCCAGGAGGAGGGTAGTTTGTTGCTCCCAGGGGGGAGGGTAGTTTGTTGCTCCCAGGGGGAGGGTAGTTTGTTGCCCCCAGGGGGGAGGGTGGTTTGTTGCCCCCAGGGGGGGAAGGTGGTTTGTTGCCCCCAGGGGGGAGGGTGGTTTGTTGCTCCCAGGGGGGAGGGTGGTTTGTTGCCCCCAGGGGGGAGGGTGGTTTGTTGCTCCCAGGGGGGAGGGTGGTTTGTTGCCCCCAGGGGGGGAAGGTGGTTTGTTGCCCCCAGGGGGGAGGGTGGTTTGTTGCTCCCAGGGGGGAGGGTGGTTTGTTGCCCCCAGGGGGGGAAGGTGGTTTGTTGCCCCCAGGGGGGAGGGTAGTTTGTTGCCCCCAGGGGGGAGGGTGGTTTGTTGCTCCCAGGGGGGAGGGTGGTTTGTTGCCCCCAGGGGGGAGGGTAGTTTGTTGCCCCCAGGGGGGAGGGTGGTTTGTTGCTCCCAGGGGGGAGGGTAGTTTGTTGCCCCCAAGGGGGAGGGTGGTTTGTTGCCCCCAGGGGGGAGGGTAGTTTGTTGCCCCCAGGGGGGAGGGTGGTTTGTTGCCCCCAGGGGGAGGGTAGTTTGTTGCCCCCAGGGGGGAGGGTGGTTTGTTGCCCCCAGGGGGGAGGGTGGTTTGTTGCCCCCAGGGGGGAGGGTAGTTTGTTGCCCCCAGGGGGAGGGTAGTTTGTTGCCCCCAGGGGGGAGGGTGGTTTGTTGCTCCCAGGGGGGAGGGTGGTTTGTTGCCCCCAGGAGGGGAAGGTGGTTTGTTGCCCCCAGGGGGGAGGGTGGTTTGTTGCTCCCAGGGGGAGGGTAGTTTGTTGCTCCCAGGGGGGGAGGGTGGTTTGTTGCCCCCAGGGGGGAGGGTGGTTTGTTGCTCCCAGGGGGGAGGGTAGTTTGTTGCCCCCAGGGGGAGAGGGTGGTTTGTTGCCCCCGTTTCCCGGGCTGGAGCACCTGGTCCCCATTGTGTGTTTTGTAAATAAAGTTTATTATTTTGTATACATCTTCTCTTCTCTCGGCACCAGTAAAGTTCTTTTCTGTTTTTTCCTTTTTGGGGATCTTTTTGTTGTCGGCCAAAACAATATTTTTTACTTTCTGCTATAAAATATCCAATAAATAAATGTAAAAAATGGAATTTCTTCATCAATTTCTTCCAATTTGTATTCTGGTAAATAAATTCCCAATAAGTGAATATTGATTGGTTTACACAAAAGTTATCACATCTACAATCTACGGGATAGAGTTAGGGAATGTTTATTTTTTATATCGGGACTTCGATATTGCGGCGGGCAATCTGACACTTTGTGGGGACCAGTGATACCAAATAGTGATCAGTGCTAAAAATATGCACTGTCACTGTACTAATGACACTGGCTGGTAAGGGGTTAACATCAGGGGCGATCAAAGGGTTAAATGTGTGCCTAGCCAGTGTTTGTGTGTACTGCGTGCCTAGCCGGTGTTTGTGTGTACTGCGTGCCTAGCCAGTGTTTATGTGTACTGTGTGCCTAGCCGGTGTTTGTGTGTACTGCGTGCCTAGCCGGTGTTTGTGTGTACTGCGTGCCTAGCCGGTGTTTGTGTGTACTGTGTGCCTAGCCAGTGTTTATGTGTACTGTGTGCCTAGCCGGTGTTTGTGTGTACTGCGTGCCTAGCCGGTGTTTGTGTGTACTGCGTGCCTAGCCGGTGTTTGTGTGTACTGTGTGCCTAGCCGGTGTTTGTGTGTACTGCGTGCCTAGCCGGTGTTTGTGTGTACTGCGTGCCTAGCCGGTGTTTGTGTGTACTGCGTGCCTAGCCGGTGTTTGTGTGTACTGCGTGCCTAGCCGGTGTTTGTGTGTACTGTGTGCCTAGCCAGTGTTTATGTGTACTGTGTGCCTAGCCAGTGTTTATGTGTACTGTGTGCCTAGCCGGTGTTTATGTGTACTGTGTGCCTAGCCAGTGTTTATGTGTACTGTGTGCCTAGCCGGTGTTTATGTGTACTGTGTGCCTAGCCAGTGTTTATGTGTACTGTGTAAGAAAAAGCAAGAAGCGCCAATCTGAGTGCAGCATCATAGAACTTTAATGGGATAGATAAAAGCGAGGACAAGTGATGGGTCCAGGGACGTCCTCCTCACATGTGAACAAAGTGCATGGTGCAGGTTCTCATGGAAGCGCTGTCAGCGTTGTGATGTGGTCCGCGGGGTCACCGCTGGGCGCTGGGCGATGGAAGTGTCCGCAAAGAAAGCCAGAAGTCAGATGACGCGTTTCAATGCTTCCGCATTTTCTTCAGATCTGATAGGCTGATGCGGAAGCATTGAAACGCGTCATCTGACACGTCCATACGTCACTTCCGCTTTGTTGGTTCCTGGATCAGTGCTTTGCGTTCCACGCCTGTCTTCTTCTGGTTCCTGTCTACTGTGACGGCTCTGGCTCCCCATGTCCGCCTAGATGCTGGCAGCCCAGCGGTGACCCCGCGGACCACCCGCACATCACAACGCTGACAGCACTTCCATGAGAACCTGCACCATGCACTTTGTTCACATGTGAGGAGGACGTCCCTGGACCCATCACTTGTCCTTGCTTTTATCTATCCCATTAAAGTTCTATGATGCTGCACTCAGATTGGCGCTTCTTGCTTTTTCTTACATTGTCTTTTCAGAGTTGTTTGCTTCCACTCTCAAGTGAGCTGCCGCTGGTGCCCAGTATCAGATTCCTGTCATTCATATATTTTCAGTGACTATTTTTTTATATGCAGTTTTATTGACTATCACACCCTGGATGTTTTACCCCTAAATTATTATTTATACCATTTCTGATCCTGTACATTCAGGTCACATTTACTCTGGACTTTTCATATGTATGTATATTACTTCATTCTAGCTTGTTTGTATGTTCTTGCGCCATTTATCCTTTTTTTTTTATGTGTACTGTGTGCCTAGCCGGTGTTTATGTGTACTGTGTGCCTAGCTGGTGTTTATGTGTACTGTGTGCCTAGCCAGTGTTTATGTGTACTGCGTGCCTAGCCAGTGTTTGTGTGTACTGCGTGCCTAGCCGGTGTTTGTGTGTACTGCGTGCCTAGCCGGTGTTTGTGTGTACTGTGTGCCTAGCCAGTGTTTATGTGTACTGTGTGCCTAGCCAGTGTTTATGTGTACTGTGTGCCTAGCCAGTGTTTATGTGTACTGTGTGCCTAGCTGGTGTTTATGTGTACTGTGTGCCTAGCCAGTGTTTATGTGTACTGTGTGCCTAGCTGGTGTTTATGTGTACTGTGTGCCTAGCCGGTGTTTATGTGTACTGTGTGCCTAGCTGGTGTTTATGTGTACTGTGTGCCTAGCCGGTGTTTATGTGTACTGTGTGCCTAGCCGGTGTTTATGTGTACTGTGTGCCTAGCCAGTGTTTATGTGTACTGTGTGCCTAGCTGGTGTTTATGTGTACTGTGTGCCTAGCCGGTGTTTATGTGTACTGTGTGCCTAGCTGGTGTTTATGTGTACTGTGTGCCTAGCCGGTGTTTATGTGTACTGTGTGCCTAGCCAGTGTTTATGTGTACTGTGTGCCTAGCCAGTGTTTATGTGTACTGTGTGCCTAGCCGGTGTTTATGTGTACTGTGTGCCTAGCCGGTGTTTATGTGTACTGTGTGCCTAGCTGGTGTTTATGTGTGCTGCTTTTACTAAGGGATGAGCTTTGCAGGGAAAGAAAATCCTTCCCATCCCCCGCTGACAGGACAGAGCTCTGCATTGGTTACATAGGCAGAGCTCCGCCCTGTGTCTCTACTCGACGATTGGCTGGTGCCGGAGGACATCCATTGGCCGGCACCCACTGATTGGTTTCTGCTGTGAATAATACACATTAGAAGCGGGGTTTGTGCCCCCCCTGTTGGCAGAAGTGGAGAATGACATGTATATACAGTATATGTAATTCTGTACAGGAGGACCACCCAGCAGCAGTAAATCTTCTATGGAGATACGGAACACACGCTGTGTAATCTTCATTCTCCTTCTATCTCTGTATGGGGGTGACGGCTCTGCGATTATTATAATAATAAAGTCCCTTCTTCCCTATAGATATCCAGCGGTCACATGACCCGGCTCTCTACCAGCCGGTCTGCAGGGAAACATAAGTAGGAGGAGCTTCCAGTCCTCTGCTGGTCACATGATCAACATAAAAACAGTCTATTGGAATACGGAGAAAGAATAATTAATATCAATAAAATGTTATAAATTATCATCCAAATATATATTTGAAATCAAATCTTTATTATTTTTTTGCAATAACATGGTGTGGGCGGAGTTCTGCCAATCACAGGCTGTGTCACGCCCCCTCCAGCCTGTGTCTTAGAATAGGAGGGAGGTGAAGCCTCCATCAATCTACATGGCCCGCCCCCACTGTGTTTAGCTGGTTAGTGGGCGTGGAGAAGGAGGGTGTGGCCTGTCGTGTATACGCCCACATGTGTGACTGGGGTTTAGTGACACTTTGAGCTGCACTACAAAGCCCCTCCCCTTTGATTTGATGGACAGGTAGGTAGTGTGATGCGGCAGCGTAGTCTCCGCCCTGGTTGGGGGGGGTCGGCCCGCACTGGCGGAGTGCTTGAGTCTTCCATACATTGCTCTTTTGTTCGATGTTTCTGCTCCTTCGTGGCGGAGAATGTCGGGGGCGGCGGCGCGTTTCGCTCACATGAGATAATAATACCTTGTGCCATAGAAGGATAATTTACTAACAAAAGTGCTGACCCCCAGCTGAGCCGCCGCCGGAGGAAACACAGGAAAAGCCTCGAACGTCAGATTACAGACTATAATTACCTCCCAGCGATCGCTCGCTGTATTTAACGCAACAACGTGCGGCGGATCATTGAAACGCCTTGAAGGGTTTGATGGCGGAACGCGTCGTGTTGATTTTTTGTGTTCTTGTTTTGCAAAATGTTATTTTCCATTTTTATGTGACTTATAAATTGGAGGAGCGCAAATAAAACGAACAATCGCAACATCGGAAAGACGATCGATGGGAGTTCCGGGAGGGATTGTCAATGTGGATTTCGGGATCCGGCCATTATCTGCCGTGCCGAGACATCGGAGCCACGCCCAGTCCACCCGCCGAACGCCAGGAACGATCCTCCTACATCTTCACCATTCTCTATGGATCATCAATGTGCTGCAGGGCATGCTGGGGATTGTAGTCCGGAGAGAGGTCATGGTGACGCTCTCTATTCTACTTACCCCAAGAAGAGTCTCCAGTTCAGTGACTGTGCCTAGGCTGAGATGATGTCATCAGTCTGCTGCAGGCAGGAGGAGTCATTTCCCCAGTCTCCCCTCCCCCAGTGATCAGACTGTACATTGTAACTTTGTAGAAGGAGGAGTCATTTCCTCAGTCTCCCCTCCCCCAGTGATCAGACTGTACATTGTAACTTTTTAGAAGGAGGAGTCATTTCCTCAGTCTCCCCTCCCCCAGTGATCAGACTGTACAGTGTAACTTTGTAGAAGGAGGAGGAGTCATTTCCTCAGTCTCCCCTCCCCCAATGATCAGACTGTACATTGTAACTTTGTAGAAGGGGGAGGAGTCATTTCCTCAGTCTCCCCTCCCCCAGTGATCAGACTGTACATTGTAACTTTGTAGAAGGAGGAGGAGTCATTTCCTCAGTCTCTCCTCCCCCAGTAATCAGACTGTACATTGTAACTTTGTAGAAGGGGGAGGAGTCATTTCCTCAGTCTCCCCTCCCCCAGTGATCAGGCTGTACATTGTAACTTTGTAGAAGGGGGAGGAGTCATTTCCTCAGTCTCCTCACCCAGTAATTAGACTGTACATTGTAACTTTGTAGAAGGGGGAGGAGTCATTTCCTCAGTCTCCCCTCCCCCAGTGATCAGGCTGTACATTGTAACTTTGTAGAAGGGGGAGGAGTCATTTCCTCAGTCTCCCCTCCCCCAGTGATCAGACTGTACATTGTAACTTTGTAGAAGGGGGAGGAGTCATTTCCTCAGTCTCTCCTCCCCCAGTGATCAGACTGTACATTGTAACTTTGTAGAAGGAGGAGGAGTAATTTCCCCAGTCTCCCCTCCCCCAGTGATCAGACTGTACATTGTAACTTTGTAGAAGGAGGAGGAGTCATTTCCTCAGTCTCCCCTCCCCCAGTGATCAGACTGTACATTGTAACTTTGTAGAAGGGGGAGGAGTCATTTCCTCAGTCCCCCCTCCCCCAGTGATCAGACTGTACACTGTAACTTTGTAGAAGGAGGAGGAGTCATTTCCTCAGTCTCCCCTCCCCCAGTGATCAGACTGTACATTGTAACTTTGTAGAAGGGGGAGGAGTCATTTCCTCAGTCTCCCCTCCCCCAGTGATCAGGCTGTACCTTGTAACTTTGTAGAAGGGGAGGAGTCATTTCCTCAGTCCCCCCTCCCCCAGTGATCAGACTGTACACTGTAACTTTGTAGAAGGAGGAGGAGTCATTTCCTCAGTCTCCCCTCCCCCAGTGATCAGACTGTACATTGTAACTTTGTAGAAGGGGGAGGAGTCATTTCCTCAGTCCCCCCTCCCCCAGTGATCAGACTGTACACTGTAACTTTGTAGAAGGGGGAAGAGTCATTTCCTCAGTCTCCCCTCCCCCAGTGATCAGACTGTACATTGTAACTTTGTAGAAGGGGGAGGAGTCATTTCCTCAGTCCCCCCTCCCCCAGTGATCAGACTGTACACTGTAACTTTGTAGAAGGGGGAAGAGTCATTTCCTCAGTCTCCCCTCCCCCAGTGATCAGACTGTACATTGTAACTTTGTAGAAGGGGGAGGAGTCATTTCCTCAGTCTCCTCCCCCAGTGATCAGACTGTACACTGTAACTTTGTAGAAGGAGGAGGAGTCATTTCCTCAGTCTCCCCTCCCCCAGTGATCAGACTGTACATTGTAACTTTGTAGAAGGGGGAGGAGTCATTTCCTCAGTCTCCCCTCCCCCAGTGATCAGGCTGTACATTGTAACTTTGTAGAAGGGGGAGGAGTCATTTCCTCAGTCTCCCCTCCCCCAGTGATCAGGCTGTACCTTGTAACTTTGTAGAAGGAGGAGGAGTCATTTCCTCAGTCCCCCCTCCCCCAGTGATCAGACTGTACACTGTAACTTTGTAGAAGGAGGAGGAGTCATTTCCTCAGTCTCCCCTCCCCCAGTGATCAGACTGTACATTGTAACTTTGTAGAAGGGGGAAGAGTCATTTCCTCAGTCTCCCCTCCCCCAGTGATCAGACTGTACATTGTAACTTTGTAGAAGGGGGAAGAGTCATTTCCTCAGTCTCCCCTCCCCCAGTGATCAGACTGTACATTGTAACTTTGTAGAAGGGGGAGGAGTCATTTCCTCAGTCTCCTCCCCCAGTGATCAGACTGTACACTGTAACTTTGTAGAAGGAGGAGGAGTCATTTCCTCAGTCTCCCCTCCCCCAGTGATCAGACTGTACATTGTAACTTTGTAGAAGGGGGAGGAGTCATTTCCTCAGTCTCCCCTCCCCCAGTGATCAGGCTGTACATTGTAACTTTGTAGAAGGGGGAGGAGTCATTTCCTCAGTCTCCCCTCCCCCAGTGATCAGGCTGTACCTTGTAACTTTGTAGAAGGAGGAGGAGTCATTTCCTCAGTCCCCCCTCCCCCAGTGATCAGACTGTACACTGTAACTTTGTAGAAGGAGGAGGAGTCATTTCCTCAGTCTCCCCTCCCCCAGTGATCAGACTGTACATTGTAACTTTGTAGAAGGGGGAGGAGTCATTTCCTCAGTCTCCCCTCCCCCAGTGATCAGGCTGTACCTTGTAACTTTGTAGAAGGGGAGGAGTCATTTCCTCAGTCTCCCCTCCCCAAGTGATCAGACTGTACATTGTAACTTTGTAGAAGGAGGAGGAGTCATTTCCTCAGTCTCCCCTCCCCCAGTGATCAGACTGTACATTGTAACTTTGTAGAAGGGGGAAGAGTCATTTCCTCAGTCTCCCCTCCCCCAGTGATCAGACTGTACATTGTAACTTTGTAGAAGGGGGAAGAGTCATTTCCTCAGTCTCCCCTCCCCCAGTGATCAGACTGTACATTGTAACTTTGTAGAAGGAGGAGGAGTCATTTCCTCAGTCTCCCCTCCCCCAGTGATCAGACTGTACACTGTAACTTTGTAGAAGGAGGAGGAGTCATTTCCTCAGTCTCCCCTCCCCCAGTGATCAGACTGTACATTGTAACTTTGTAGAAGGGGGAAGAGTCATTTCCTCAGTCTCCCCTCCCCAGTGATCAGACTGTACACTGTAACTTTGTAGAAGGAGGAGGAGTCATTTCCTCAGTCTCCCCTCCCCCAGTGATCAGACTGTACATTGTAACGTTGTAGAAGAGGGAGGAGTCATTTCCTCCGTCTCCCCTCCCCCAGTGATCAGACTGTACATTGTAACTTTGTAGAAGGAGGAGGAGTCATTTCCTCAGTCTCCTCCCCCAGTGATCAGACTGTACATTGTAACGTTGTAGAAGAGGGAGGAGTCATTTCCTCAGTCTCTCCTCCCCCAGTGATCAGACTGTACATTGTAACTTTGTAGAAGGAGGAGGAGTCATTTCCTCAGTCTCCCCTCCCCCAGTGATCAGACTGTACATTGTAACTTTGTAGAAGGAGGAGTCATGTCCTCAGTCTCCCCTCCCCCAGTGATCAGACTGTACATTGTAACTTTGTAGAAGGAGGAGGAGTAATTTCCTCAGTCTCCCCTCCCCCAGTGATCAGACTGTACATTGTAACTTTGTAGAAGGAGGAGGAGTAATTTCCTCAGTCTCCTACCCCCTCAGTGATCAGACTGTACATTGTAACTTTGTAGAAGGAGGAGGAGTAATTTCCTCAGTCTCCCCTCCCCCAGTGATCAGACTGTACATTGTAACTTTGTAGAAGGAGGAGGAGTAATTTCCTCAGTCTCCTACCCCCTCAGTGATCAGACTGTACATTGTAACTTTGTAGAAGGAGGAGGAGTCATTTCCTCAGTCTCCCCTCCCCCAGTAATCAGACTGTACATTGTAACTTTGTAGAAGGAGGAGGAGTCATTTCCCCAGTCTCCCCTCCCCCAGTGATCAGACTGTACATTGTAACTTTGTAGAAGGGGGAGGAGTCATTTCTGTAGTCTCCCCTCCCCCAGTGATCAGACTGTACATTGTAACTTTGTAGAAGGGGAGGAGTCATTTCCTCAGTCTCCCCTCCCCCAGTGATCAGGCTGTACATTGTAACTTTGTAGAAGGGGAGGAGTCATTTCCTCAGTCTCCCCTCCCCCAGTGATCAGACTGTACATTGTAACTTTGTAGAAGGGGAGGAGTCATTTCCTCAGTCTCCCCTCCCCCAGTGATCAGGCTGTACATTGTAACTTTGTAGGAGGTGGAGGAGTCATTTCCTTAGTCTCCTCCCCCAGTGATCAGACTATACATTGTAACTTTGTAGAAGGGGAGGAGTCATTTCCTCAGTCTCCTCCCCCAGTGATCAGACTGTACATTGTAACTTTGTAGAAGGAGGAGGAGTCATTTCCTCAGTCTCCCCTCCCCCAGTGATCAGGCTGTACATTGTAACTTTGTAGAAGGAGGAGGAGTCATTTCCTCAGTCTCCCCTCCCCCAGTGATCAGGCTGTACATTGTAACTTTGTAGAAGGAGGAGGAGTCATTTCCTCAGTCTCCCCTCCCCCAGTGATCAGGCTGTACATTGTAACTTTGTAGAAGGGGGAGGAGTCATTTCCTCAGTCTCCCCTCCCCCAGTGATCAGGCTGTACCTTGTACATTGGACAGGATTGTGTCATCCAAGTCCAGGAAATATTACGGTGATTCTCAATGGCGCCGGCCTTCTGGAGAGGAGATCAGAGGAAGACATTGTCATGGGGAGTGAGAGGAAATACCCGGGGGGGGGAGGGGGGGCACCGACACTTAACAGGAAATATATACCTGATGACATCGGGTGGTTGCCGTGGGACCAGCTTGGGGTGCTACACAACGCCCCCCCCGGTTGGCTGTCCTCAGTAATAATACCCCCCCTCCCCCCATGACACAGAATCCTCCATCTGCATGTTGTAGAAGAAGATAAAATCAGACCTGAGAATGATGTGAAGGTGGAGGGCGGCTGATTAGGGGGCTTAGGTAAGGATTGGGGTTCAGCTGATGGAAGGTCTTAGTTTTGGGGTTTGGAATAGAGGGCGGCTGAATACGGGGCTTAGGTAAGGATTGGGGTTCAGCTGATGGGGGGGTCTTAGTTTTGGGGTTCGGAATAGAGGGCGGCTGATTAGGGGGCTTAGGTAAGGATTGGGGTTCAGCTGATGGAAGGTCTTAGTTTTGGGGTTTGGAATAGAGGGCGGCTGAATACGGGGCTTAGGTAAGGATTGGGGTTCAGCTGATGGGGGGGTCTTAGTTTTGGGGTTCGGAATAGAGGGCGGCTGATTACGGGGCTTAGGTAAGGATTGGGGTTCAGCTGATGGGGGTCTTAGTTTTGGGGTTCGGAATAGAGGGCGGCTGATTACGGGGCTTAGGTAAGGATTGGGGTTCAGCTGATGGAAGGTCTTAGTTTTGGGGTTCGGAATAGAGGGCGGCTGATTAGGGGGCTTAGGTAAGGATTGGGGTTCAGCTGATGGAAGGTCTTAGTTTTGGGGTTTGGAATAGAGGGCGGCTGAATACGGGGCTTAGGTAAGGATTGGGGTTCAGCTGATGGGGGGGTCTTAGTTTTGGGGTTCGGAATAGAGGGCGGCTGATTAGGGGGCTTAGGTAAGGATTGGGGTTCAGCTGATGGAAGGTCTTAGTTTTGGGGTTTGGAATAGAGGGCGGCTGAATACGGGGCTTAGGTAAGGATTGGGGTTCAGCTGATGGGGGGGTCTTAGTTTTGGGGTTCGGAATAGAGGGCGGCTGATTACGGGGCTTAGGTAAGGATTGGGGTTCAGCTGATGGGGGTCTTAGTTTTGGGGTTCGGAATAGAGGGCGGCTGATTACGGGGCTTAGGTAAGGATTGGGGTTCAGCTGATGGAAGGTCTTAGTTTTGGGGTTTGGAATAGAGGGCGGCTGATTATGGGGCTTAGGTAAGGATTGGGGTTCAGCTGATGGAAGGTCTTAGTTTTGGGGTTCGGAATAGAGGGCGGCTGATTACGGGGCTTAGGTAAGGATTGGGGTTTCAGCTGATGGGGGGTCTTAGTTTTGGGGTTCGGAATAGAGGGCGGCTGATTACGGGGCTTAGGTAAGGATTGGGGTTCAGCTGATGGAAGGTCTTAGTTTTGGGGTTTGGAATAGAGGGCGGCTGATTACGGGGCTTAGGTAAGGATTGGGGTTCAGCTGATGGGGGGTCTTAGTTTTGGGGTTCGGAATAGAGGGCGGCTGATTATGGGGCTTAGGTAAGGATTGGGGTTCAGCTGATGGAAGGTCTTAGTTTTGGGGTTCGGAATAGAGGGCGGCTGATTATGGGGCTTAGGTAAGGATTGGGGTTCAGCTGATGGAAGGTCTTAGTTTTGCGGTTCGGAATAGAGGGCGGCTGATTACGGGGCTTAGGTAAGGATTGGGGTTCAGCTGATGGGGGGTCTTAGTTTTGGGGTTTGGAATAGAGGGCGGCTGATTACGGGGCTTAGGTAAGGATTGGGGTTCAGCTGATGGGGGGTCTTAGTTTTGGGGTTTGGAATAGAGGGCGGCTGATTACGGGGCTTAGGTAAGGATTGGGGTTCAGCTGATGGGGGGTCTTAGTTTTGGGGTTCGGAATAGAGGGCGGCTGATTATGGGGCTTAGGTAAGGATTGGGGTTCAGCTGATGGAAGGTCTTAGTTTTGGGGTTCGGAATAGAGGGCGGCTGATTACAGGGCTTAGGTAAGGATTGGGGTTCAGCTGATGGAAGGTCTTAGTTTTGGGGTTCGGAATAGAGGGCGGCTGATTACAGGGCTTAGGTAAGGATTGGGGTTCAGCTGATGGGGGGGTCTTAGTTTTGGGGTTCGGAATAGAGGGCGGCTGATTACGGGGCTTAGGTAAGGATTGGGGTTCAGCTGATGGGGGGTCTTAGTTTTGGGGTTCGGAATAGAGGGCGGCTGATTACGGGGCTTAGGTAAGGATTGGGGTTCAGCTGATGGGAGGTCTTAGTTTTGGGGTTCGGAATAGAGGGCGGCTGATTACGGGGCTTAGGTAAGGATTGGGGTTCAGCTGATAGGGTGTCTTAGTTTTGGGGTTCGGAATAGAGGGCGGCTGAATACGGGGCTTAGGTAAGGATTGGGGTTCAGCTGATGGGGGGTCTTATTTTTGGGGTTCGGAATAGAGGGCGGCTGATTACGGGGCTTAGGTAAGGATTGGGGTTCAGCTGATGGGGGTCTTAGTTTTGGGGTTTGGAATAGAGGGCGGCTGATTACGGGGCTTAGGTAAGGATTGGGGTTCAGCTGATGGGGGGTCTTAGTTTTGGGGTTCGGAATAGAGGGCGGCTGATTATGGGGCTTAGGTAAGGATTGGGGTTCAGCTGATGGAAGGTCTTAGTTTTGGGGTTCGGAATAGAGGGCGGCTGATTACAGGGCTTAGGTAAGGATTGGGGTTCAGCTGATGGAAGGTCTTAGTTTTGGGGTTCGGAATAGAGGGCGGCTGATTACAGGGCTTAGGTAAGGATTGGGGTTCAGCTGATGGAAGGTCTTAGTTTTGGGGTTTGGAATAGAGGGCGGCTGATTACGGGGCTTAGGTAAGGATTGGGGTTCAGCTGATGGGGGGTCTTAGTTTTGGGGTTCGGAATAGAGGGCGGCTGATTACGGGGCTTAGGTAAGGATTGGGGTTCAGCTGATGGGGGGTCTTAGTTTTGGGGTTCAGAATAGAGGGCGGCTGATTATGGGGCTTAGGTAAGGATTGGGGTTCAGCTGATGGGGGGGTCTTAGTTTTGGGGTTCGGAATAGAGGGCGGCTGATTACGGGGCTTAGGTAAGGATTGGGGTTCAGCTGATGGGGGGTCTTAGTTTTGGGGTTCGGAATAGAGGGCGCCTGATTACGGGGCTTAGGTAAGGATTGGGGTTCAGCTGATGGGAGGTCTTAGTTTTGGGGTTCGGAATAGAGGGCGGCTGATTACGGGGCTTAGGTAAGGATTGGGGTTCAGCTGATAGGGTGTCTTAGTTTTGGGGTTCGGAATAGAGGGCGGCTGAATACGGGGCTTAGGTAAGGATTGGGGTTCAGCTGATGGGGGGTCTTATTTTTGGGGTTCGGAATAGAGGGCGGCTGATTACGGGGCTTAGGTAAGGATTGGGGTTCAGCTGATGGGGGGTCTTAGTTTTGGGGTTTGGAATAGAGGGCGGCTGATTACGGGGCTTAGGTAAGGATTGGGGTTCAGCTGATGGGGGGTCTTAGTTTTGGGGTTCGAAATAGAGGGCGGCTGATTACGGGGCTTAGGTAAGGATTGGGGTTCAGCTGATGGGGGGTCTTAGTTTTGGGGTTCGGAATAGAGGGCGGCTGATTATGGGGCTTAGGTAAGGATTGGGGTTCAGCTGATGGAAGGTCTTAGTTTTGGGGTTTGGAATAGAGGGCGGCTGATTACGGGGCTTAGGTAAGGATTGGGGTTCAGCTGATGGGGGGTCTTAGTTTTGGGGTTCGGAATAGAGGGCGGCTGATTACGGGGCTTAGGTAAGGATTGGGGTTCAGCTGATGGGGGGTCTTAGTTTTGGGGTTCAGAATAGAGGGCGGCTGATTACGGGGCTTAGGTAAGGATTGCGGTTCAGCTGATGGGGGGTCTTAGTTTTGGGGTTCGGAATAGAGGGCGGCTGATTACGAGGCTTAGGTAAGGATTGGGGTTCAGCTGATGGGGGGTCTTAGTTTTGGGGTTCGGAATAGAGGGCGGCTAAATACGGGGCTTAGGTAATGATTGGGGTTCAGCTGATGGGGGGTCTTAGTTTTGGGGTTCGGAATAGAGGGTGGCTAAATACGGGGCTTAGGTAAGGATTGGGGTTCAGCTGATGGGGGGTCTTAGTTTTGGGGTTCGGAATAGAGGGCAGGTGATTACGGGTCTTAGGTAAGAATTGGGGTTCAGCTGATGGGGGGTCTTAGTTTTGGGGTTCGGAATAAAGGGCGGCTGATTATGAGGCTTAGGTAAGGATTGGGGTTCAGCTGATGGGGTCTTAGTTTTGGGGTTCGGAATAAAGGGCGGCTGATTACGGGGCTTAGGTAAGGATTGGGGTTCAGCTGATGGGGGGTCTTAGTTTTGGGGTTCGGAATAGAGGGCGGCTGATTACGGGGCTTAGGTAAGGATTGGGGTTCAGCTGATGGGGGGTCTTAGTTTTGGGGTTCGGAATAGAGGGCGGCTGATTACGGGGCTTAGGTAAGGATTGGGGTTCAGCTGATGGGGGGTCTTAGTTTTGGGGTTCGGAATAGAGGGCGGCTGATTACGGGGCTTAGGTAAGGATTGGGGTTCAGCTGATGAAAGGTCTTAGTTTTGGGGTTCGGAATAGAGGGCGGCTGATTACGGGGCTTAGGTAATGATTGGGGTTCAGCTGATGGAGGGTCTTAGTTTTGGGGTTCGGAATAGAGGGTGGCTAAATACGGGGCTTTGGTAAGGATTGGGGTTCAGCTGATGGGAGGTCTTAGTTTTGGGGTTCAGAATAGAGGGCGGATGATTACGGGACTTAGGTAAGAATTGGGGTTCAGCTGATGGGAGGTCTTAGTTTTGGGGTTCGGAATAGAGGGCGGCTGATTACAGGGCTTAGGTAGGGATTGGGGTTCAGCTGGTGGAAGGTCTTAGTTTTGGGGTTCGGAATAGAGGGCGGCTGATTACGGGGCTTAGGTAAGGATTGGGGTTCAGCTGATGGGGTGTCTTAGTTTTGGGGTTCAGAATAGAGGGCGGCTGATTATGGGGCTTAGGTAAGGATTGGGGTTCAGCTGGTGGAAGGTCTTAGTTTTGGGGTTCGGAATAGAGGGCGGCTGATTACGGGGCTTAGGTAAGGATTGGGGTTCAGCTGATGGGGGGTCTTATTTTTGGGGTTCGGAATAGAGGGCGGCTGATTACGGGGCTTAGGTAAGGATTGGAGTTCAGCTGATGGGGGGTCTTAGTTTTGGGGTTCGGAATAGAGGGCGGCTGATTACGGGGCTTAGGTAACGATTGGGGTTCAGCTGATGGAGGGTCTTAGTTTTGGGGTTCGGAATAGAGGGTGGCTGATTACGGGGCTTAGGTAAGGATTGGGGTTCAGCTGATGGGGGGTCTTATTTTTGGGGTTCGGAATAGAGGGCGGCTGATTATGGGGCTTAGGTAAGGATTGGGGTTCAGCTGATGGAAGGTCTTAGTTTTGGGGTTCGGAATAGAGGGCGGCTGATTATGGGGCTTAGGTAAGGATTGGGGTTCAGCTGATGGGGGGTCTTAGTTTTGGGGTTCGGAATAGAGGGCGGCTGATTACGGGGCTTAGGTAAGGATTGGGGTTCAGCTGATGAAAGGTCTTAGTTTTGGGGTTCGGAATAGAGGGCGGCTGATTACGGGGCTTAGGTAATGATTGGGGTTCAGCTGATGGAGGGTCTTAGTTTTGGGGTTCGGAATAGAGGGCGGCTAAATACGGGGCTTAGGTAAGGATTGGGGTTCAGCTGATGGGAGGTCTTAGTTTTGGGGTTCAGAATAGAGGGCGGATGATTACGGGACTTAGGTAAGAATTGGGGTTCAGCTGATGGGAGGTCTTAGTTTTGGGGTTCGGAATAGAGGGCGGCTGATTACAGGGCTTAGGTAGGGATTGGGGTTCAGCTGGTGGAAGGTCTTAGTTTTGGGGTTCGGAATAGAGGGCGGCTGATTACGGGGCTTAGGTAAGGATTGGGGTTCAGCTGATGGGGTGTCTTAGTTTTGGGGTTCGGAATAGAGGGCGGCTGATTATGGGGCTTAGGTAAGGATTGGGGTTCAGCTGGTGGAAGGTCTTAGTTTTGGGGTTCGGAATAGAGGGCGGCTGATTACGGGGCTTAGGTAAGGATTGGGGTTCAGCTGATGGGGGGTCTTATTTTTGGGGTTCGGAATAGAGGGCGGCTGATTACGGGGCTTAGGTAAGGATTGGAGTTCAGCTGATGGGGGGTCTTAGTTTTGGGGTTCGGAATAGAGGGCGGCTGATTACGGGGCTTAGGTAACGATTGGGGTTCAGCTGATGGAGGGTCTTAGTTTTGGGGTTCGGAATAGAGGGTGGCTGATTACGGGGCTTAGGTAAGGATTGGGGTTCAGCTGATGGGGGGTCTTATTTTTGGGGTTCGGAATAGAGGGCGGCTGATTATGGGGCTTAGGTAAGGATTGGGGTTCAGCTGATGGAAGGTCTTAGTTTTGGGGTTCGGAATAGAGGGCGGCTGATTATGGGGCTTAGGTAAGGATTGGGGTTCAGCTGATGGAAGGTCTTAGTTTTGCGGTTCGGAATAGAGGGCGGCTGATTACGGGGCTTAGGTAAGGATTGGGGTTCAGCTGATGGGGGGTCTTAGTTTTGGGGTTTGGAATAGAGGGCGGCTGATTACGGGGCTTAGGTAAGGATTGGGGTTCAGCTGATGGGGGGTCTTAGTTTTGGGGTTTGGAATAGAGGGCGGCTGATTACGGGGCTTAGGTAAGGATTGGGGTTCAGCTGATGGGGGGTCTTAGTTTTGGGGTTCGGAATAGAGGGCGGCTGATTATGGGGCTTAGGTAAGGATTGGGGTTCAGCTGATGGAAGGTCTTAGTTTTGGGGTTCGGAATAGAGGGCGGCTGATTACAGGGCTTAGGTAAGGATTGGGGTTCAGCTGATGGAAGGTCTTAGTTTTGGGGTTCGGAATAGAGGGCGGCTGATTACAGGGCTTAGGTAAGGATTGGGGTTCAGCTGATGGAAGGTCTTAGTTTTGGGGTTTGGAATAGAGGGCGGCTGATTATGGGGCTTAGGTAAGGATTGGGGTTCAGCTGATGGGGGGTCTTAGTTTTGGGGTTCGGAATAGAGGGCGGCTGATTACGGGGCTTAGGTAACAATTGGGGTTCAGCTGATGGAGGGTCTTAGTTTTGGGGTTCGGAATAGAGGGCGGCTGATTACGTGGCTTAGGTAAGGATTGGGGTTCAGCTGATGGAAGGTCTTAGTTTTGGGGTTCGGAATAGAGGGCGGCTGATTACGGGGCTTAGGTAAGGATTGGGGTTCAGCTGATGGGGGGTCTTATTTTTGGGGTTCGGAATAGAGGGCGGCTGATTATGGGCTTTGGTAAGGATTGGGGTTCAGCTGATGGGGGGTCTTAGTTTTGGGGTTCGGAATAGAGGACGGCTGATTACGGGGCTTAGGTAACGATTGGGGTTCAGCTGATGGAGGGTCTTAGTTTTGGGGTTCGGAATAGAGGGTGGCTGATTACGGGGCTTAGGTAAGGATTGGGGTTCAGCTGATGGGGGGTCTTATTTTTGGGGTTCGGAATAGAGGGCGGCTGATTATGGGCTTTGGTAAGGATTGGGGTTCAGCTGATGGGGGGTCTTAGTTTTGGGGTTCGGAATAGAGGACGGCTGATTACGGGGCTTAGGTAACGATTGGGGTTCAGCTGATGGAGGGTCTTAGTTTTGGGGTTCGGAATAGAGGGTGGCTGATTACGGGGCTTAGGTAAGGATTGGGGTTCAGCTGATGGGGGGTCTTAGTTTTGGGGTTCGGAATAGAGGGCGGCTGATTACAGGGCTTAGGTAAGGATTGGGGTTCAGCTGATGGAAGGTCTTAGTTTTGGGTTTCGGAATAGAGGGCGGCTGATTACGGGGCTTAGGTAAGGATTGGGGTTCAGCTGATGGGGGGTCTTATTTTTGGGGTTCGGAATAGAGGGCGGCTGATTACGGGGCTTAGGTAAGGATTGGGGTTCAGCTGATGGGGGGTCTTAGTTTTGGGGTTCGGAATAGAGGGCGGCTGATTACGGGGCTTAGGTAAGGATTGAGGTTCAGCTGATGGGGGGTCTTAGTTTTGGGGTTCGGAATAGAGAGCGGCTGATTTCGGGGCTTAGGTAAGGATTGGGGTTCAGCTGATGGAAGGTCTTAGTTTTGGGGTTCGGAATAGAGAGCGGCTGATTTCGGGGCTTAGGTAAGGATTGGGGTTCAGCTGAGGGGAGGTCTTAGTGTTGGGGTTCGGAATAGAGAGCGGCTGATTACGGGGCTTAGGTAAGGATTGGGGTTCAGCTGATGGAAGGTCTTAGTTTTGGGGTTCGGAATAGAGAGCGGCTGATTTCGGGGCTTAGGTAAGGATTGGGGTTCAGCTGATGGGAGGTCTTAGTTTTGGGGTTCGGAATAGAGTGCGGCTGATTACGGGGCTTAGGTAAGGATTGGGGTTCAGCTGATGGGGGGTCTTAGTTTTGGGGTTCGGAATAGAGGGCGGCTGATTACGGGGCTTAGGTAAGGATTGGGGTTCAGCTGATGGGGGGTCTTAGTTTTGGGGTTCGGAATAGAGGGCGGAGCGGGCGAGGAACACTATTTTGACCTGTTTTTGGCGCTGGAAGGGTACAACTTATTGTCAGACCTTCTATAGGAAGAAAAGGTCCATCAGCTTGGTGGACACATTGAAGGCCTTTGTAGCTAAGATGTGACTACAGGCTTGTCCGGAAAACATGTTAGGTATCTATTTACTCGGCGTAACATCATCTTTTATGTGTTACCAAAAGATTGGGGTATATATTGTGTTTTTTTACCATTCAGTTCATTAAAGTGTATTTTTTCCCCAAAAAATTGCATTTGAAAAACTGCTGCGCTAATACCACGTGACATAAAAAATTGCAAAGATACCCATTTTATTCTCTAGGGTCTCTGCTAAAAAATATATATATATATAATGTTTGGGGGTTCTAAGTAACTTTCCAGCAAAAAATACAGATTTTTTTATATAACTTTATAACAATGTAACTTCCCACCAGCAGTGCATGTTTATTATTTTCTACGGGAAGATGGTGGCATTGAGCTGTATTGGCTGACGGGTCGTCCAGCTTGGTACGGCTTGATTTCCACAAGCTCCATAGGTCAGGTGAAGGCCCTCAACCCCTCATGTTGGATAACCGCCTTGACGTGCAGCTCTGCTCCCCTCCTCCGCATGGTAGAACGCAGCGTATTTGTGAACAACTCAAGAACCGTCAGCCTCCCAACCGGCATAATGTTCGGTATTCTAACTGGATGTAATTACATGGTTAGCATACCGTCATTCTTTCCTTATGACACTTGAAAATAGAAGTGACAAGTGAAAAGCAAAATGAAAAACCCTGGAAGCCAGGAGGGGGTAGATTAGTGTAAAGGGATAAACAGAGAGAACCTCGGCGCGGTGGGAGAATGTTATTAGATGACGGATAAAAGAGGGGAAAAGTCATTTCAGCAATCAGGAGGTGTTAACTCGTCTCAGCCTGCCGCTGAAATTACGAGACGGTTTGAAGCTGCTCAGCAGAACATGACATTTGGATGAAAAAAATCCACCTCGGAATTAAGTTTTAATTTATATTTATGAACCATTCTGTGAATTATTTAACCCGAGCTGAACGCACCCGAAACACGCAACCGACTGCCGCCTCTGTGCGTCTCCAAGCTTTCATCTTTATCGGTGGCTCAATCTCAGCAGGTTATGTAATGTTCATGTTCAGGCCTGGATACGGGGAAACACCACGCTGGTCTTGGTCCAGACAAACATCTAAAGGGGCAACAAAGCCTTGAAACCAAATTCCGTCGACCTGGAAGAGGATGGGCACTGGTAGGAGGGTCACCAGGGCGAGTTGGTGGGAAAGTCACCAGGGGGAGTTGGCGAGAGAGTCACTTGGGCGAGTTGGCAGGAGGGTCACCAAGTAAAGTTGGCAAGAGGGTCACTATAATGAGTTGGTAGGAGGGTCACCAGGGCGAGTTGGCGAGTCACTTGGGCGAGTTGGCGAGAGAGTCATTTGGGCGAGTTGGCAGGAGGATCACCAAGTAAAGTTGATACGAGGGTCACCAGGGTGAGTTGTCAGGAGGGTCACCAGGGCGAGTTGGCGAGAAAGTCACTTGGACGAGTTGGCAGGCGGGTCTCCAGGTAAAGTTGATGGGAGGGTCACCAGGGCGAGTTGACGAGAGAGTCACTAGGGTGAGTTGGCAGGAGGGTCACCAAGTAAAGCTGGCAAGAGGGTCACTAGAATGAGTTGGTAGGAGAGTCACCAGGGCGAGTTGGCGAGAGACTCACTTGGCGAGTTAGCAGGAGGGTCTCCAGGTAAGGTTGACGGGAGGGTCACCAGGGCGAGTTGGCGAGAAAGTCACTTGGACGAGTTGGCCGGAGGGTCTCCAGGTAAGGTTGACGGGAGGGTCACCAGGGCGAATTGGCAGGAGGAAGCACAGGGGGCACAGGCATTCACCACACCAAGGAGAAGCAAAGTGGTGGCATTTGAAGACAAGGGTATAGATGACCTTCTTTTAAACAGAACCTCCTCAGCTTCACAATCATAGTCACTGATCTGGAGACAGAAGATCATCTGCACTTACAAATCACACCAATACAGAAGCACATTAAGCCACTCTCTTTTCTTGACCTCACGTGTTGTTGCCAGGAGTGTGTTGGAGGAATTTCATATAATTGGTTCTGGTTACCCTCACCCAGCACCAGATATCTTATTCTGATCTGTTTAATAGATCTTTACACCTTTCACGTCTGCCTCCTGAGACGTCGGACGGGAAGATCGATCCCTGCAGCGCTAATTGGAAGGGCCGGAGATGAACCTCCATCTATTTCCCCTCCTGGGAGACCCAGGATACCAAAATGATATCAGCTGCAGTGTAATAATCATCACTTCCATCCGACACCAAATGAAACCCCCAAACCACCGGCCATGGCAATCCGTCACCACCAGACACGTCGTGTGACAAACGGCTTTTCCTGCAATGTACGTAAAGAGGGACTCCGGTTATTGGAACAAAAATTGCCACATGACCACATATAATAACTGAAGAAATCTCTTTCTGAGAACAAAATATTCATCATGGAGTCTCATTGGCAAAGTCATGGCGCCGGGTGTCGGGTCTTATCAGTAAGAGGAGGAGGAGGGGGGAGGGCTGTCCATAATTTTTTAAGAAGTTGCATCAGTTTTTTTTTAGCCTACAACAGATTTTGCTTTATTCCCTCCAAACCAATTCTGAAATCCACCCCTTCATAACCAAGAACAACACCGAGCTACTAATTCACTCCCGGCTTATCTCTTACCTCCGCTATTGTAACTCCGTCCTCACTGGTCAACCTCAACACTAACTATCCTCCTTCAATCCATTATTAATGCTCCTACCAGACCCAATCACCTTACCAACCGCACCTCCAACCCTCTCTACCAATCCCTCCACTGACCTCCATTCAGTGTCCTCCACCCCTCTCTACCAATCCCTGGTCTCCATTCAATGTCCTCCACCCCTCTCTGCCAATCTCTCCACTGGCCTCCATTCAGTGTCCTTCACCCCTCTCTGCCAATCCCTCCACTGGCCTCCATTCAGTGTCCTTCACCCCTATCTACCAATCCCTTCACTGGTCTCCATTCAATGTCCTCCACCCCTCTCTACCAATCCCTCCACTGGTCTCCATTCAGTGTCCTCCACCCCTCTCTACCAATCCCTCCACTGACCTCCATTCAGTGTCCTCCACCCCTCTCTACCAATCCCTGGTCTCCATTCAATGTCCTCCACCCCTCTCTGCCAATCCCTCCACTGGCCTCCATTCAGTGTCCTCCACCCCTCTCTACCAATCCCTCCACTGACCTCCATTCAGTGTCCTCCACCCCTCTCTACCAATCCCTGGTCTCCATTCAATGTCCTCCACCCCTCTCTGCCAATCCCTCCACTGGCCTCCATTCAGTGTCCTTCACCCCTCTCTGCCAATCCCTCCACTGGCCTCCATTCAGTGTCCTTCACCCCTATCTACCAATCCCTTCACTGGTCTCCATTCAATGTCCTCCACCCCTCTCTACCAATCCCTCCACTGGTCTCCATTCAGTGTCCTCCACCCCTCTCTACCAATCCCTCCACTGGTCTCCATTCAATGTCCTCCACCCCTCTCTACCAATCCCTCCACTGGTCTCCATTCAGTGTCCTCCACCCCTCTCTACCAATCCCTCCACTGGTCTCCATTCAGTGTCCTCCACCCCTCTCTACCAATCCCTCCACTGGTCTCCATTCAGTGTCCTCCACCCCTCTCTGCCAATCCCTCCACTGGTCTCCATTCAGTGTCCTCTACCCCTCTCTACCAATCCCTCCACTGGTCTCCATTCAGTGTCCTCCACCCCTCTCTACCAATCCCTCCACTGACCTCCATTCAGTGTCCTCCACCCCTCTCTACCAATCCCTCCACTGGTCTCCATTCAGTGTCCTCCACCCCTCTCTACCAATCCCTCCACTGACCTCCATTCATTGCCCTCCACCCCTATCTACCAATCCCTCCACTGGTCTTTATTCAATGTCCTCCACCCCTCTCTACCAATCCCTCCACTGGTCTCCATTAAGTGTTTGTAGATCTTTTTGTCAGAAGTTATTATGGGATACGGAAGTATAATTACAAGCATTTCATACGTGCCAGAGGCTTTTATTGACAATGATATGAAGTTTATTCAAAAAGTCTATATTTGCAGTGGTGACCCTTCTTTTTTTCTGCAATTTACCCCGGCATGCTGTCACTCAACTTCTGGGCCACACCCTGACTGATGGCCACCCCCATTCTTGCATAATCAATGCTTGGAGTTTGTCAGAATTTGTGGGGTTTTTTTTCACCCGCCTCTTGAGGATTGACCACAAGTTCTCAATGGGATTGAGGTCTGCAGAGTTTCCACTTAGTTATGACTTTTGCCTTATGACAAGGTGCTCCATCATGCTGGAGAAGGCATTGTTCCTCACTAAGCTCTTCTTGGATGGTTGGGAGAAGTTGCTCTTGGAGGATGTTTTTGTGAAAATTGTGAGTGAGCGCCCTCCTTTGGCTGAGAAGAACCCCCCCCCTCCCCCCGCACACACATATATGGTCTCAGGATGCATGACACAGGACTGATGATAACACTCATCTTTTCTTCTCTGGAAGCCCCAAACAATCAGAAAGGAGATTATTCAGAGAAAATGACTTTCCCCCAGTCCTCAGCATTCCAATCCCTGGACCTTCTGCAGAATATCAGTCTGCTCCCGATGTTTCTCCTGGACAGAAGTGGCTTCTTTGCTGCCCTTCCTGACACCAGGCCGTCCTCCAAAAGTCTTCTCCTCACTTTGCGTGCCGATGTCCTCACACCTGCCTGCTGCCATTCCTGAGCAAGCTCTGCACTAGTGGTGCCCCCACCCCCCTCTGCACTGCTGGTGCCCCCACCCCCCCTCTGCACTAGTGGTGCCCCCACCCCCCTCTGCACTGCTGGTGCCCCCACCCCCCCTCTGCACTAGTGGTGCCCCCACCCCCCTCTGCACTGCTGGTGCCCCCACCCCCCCTCTGCACTAGTGGTGCCCCCACCCCCCTCTGCACTGCTGGTACCCCCACCCCCCCTCTGCACTAGTGGTGCCCCCACCCCCCTCTGACCTACCTACACTGACCTACCTACACTGACCATAGTGACCTACCTGCACTGACCGTAGTGACCTACCTACACTGACCTATCTACACTGACCGTAGTGACTTACCTACACTGACTGTAGTGACCTACCTACACTGACCTACCTACACTGACCTACATACACTGACCTACCTACACTGACCGTAGTGACCTACCTACACTGACCTACCTACACTGACATTTACC
Source organism: Lithobates clamitans (assembly GCA_037952925.1). Lineage (NCBI taxonomy): Eukaryota > Metazoa > Chordata > Amphibia > Anura > Ranidae > Lithobates > Lithobates clamitans. Next base: position 63,304 of record JBBGZY010002974.1, read on the forward strand.
TACACTGACCTACCTACACTGACATTTACATTCACTGACCTACCTACACTGACCATAGTGACCTACCTACACTGACCTACCTACACTGACCGTAGTGACCTACCTGCACTGACCGTAGTGACCTACCTACACTGACCGTAGTGACCTACCTACACTGACATTTACCTACACTGACCTACCTACACTGACCTACCTACACTGACCTACCTACACTGACATTTACATTCACTGACCTACCTGCACTGACCGTAGTGACCTACCTACACTGACCTACCTACACTGACATTTACCTACACTGACCTACCTACACTGACATTTACCTACACTGACCTACCTACACTGACCATAGTGACCTACCTACACTGACCTACCTACACTGACATTTACCTACACTGACCTACCTACACTGACCTACATACACTGACATTTACCTACACTGACCTACCTACACTGACCTACCTACACTGACCTATCTACACTGACCGTAGTGACTTACCTACACTGACTGTAGTGACCTACCTACACTGACATTTACCTACACTGACCTACCTACACTGACCTACATACACTGACCTACCTACACTGACCGTAGTGACCTACCTACACTGACCTACCTACACTGACATTTACCTACACTGACCTACCTACACTGACCTACATACACTGACCTACCTACACTGACCGTAGTGACCTACCTACACTGACCTACCTACACTGACATTTACCTACACTGACCTACCTACACTGACATTTACATTCACTGACCTACCTACACTGACCATAGTGACCTACCTACACTGACCTATCTACACTGACCGTAGTGACCTACCTGCACTGACCGTAGTGACCTACCTACACTGACCGTAGTGACCTACCTACACTGACATTTACCTACACTGACCTACCTACACTGACCTACCTACACTGACCTACCTACACTGACCTACCTACACTGACATTTACATTCACTGACCTACCTGCACTGACCGTAGTGACCTACCTACACTGACCTACCTACACTGACATTTACCTACACTGACCTACCTACACTGACCTACCTACACTGACATTTACCTACACTGACCTACCTACACTGACATTTACCTACACTGACCTACCTACACTGACCTACATACACTGACATTTACCTACACTAACCTACATACACTGACCTACCTACACTGACCTACATACACTGACATTTACCTACACTAACCTACATACACTGACCTACCTACACTGACCTACATACACTGACATTTACCTACACTGACCTACCTACACTGACCTACCTACACTGACATTTACCTACACTAACCTACATACACTGACCTACCTACACTGACCTACCTACACTGACATTTACCTACACTGACCTACATACACTGACCTACCTACACTGACCTACATACACTGACATTTACCTACACTGACCTACCTACACTGACCTACCTACACTGACCTGCCTGACCCACATACACTGTCTGACCTACCTCAGCTCAGCCATGGTGTGCGGTGTCACAGCAGCCAGGCAGTCAGTCAGAGGAGGAGGAGGAGCCGAGGAGGAGAGGAGAGCGGGCCGCCCGAGCGCTGAGCGGGGATCTCACAGTGGTGCGGCGGCCGAACTGTAATTCCCGCCTTCTGGAGCCTGCAGCGCCTATGATGAACGTCACACGTCCCGCGGTCCCAGCATTGGACCAGGGGGACGTCCATCATAGGCGTTGCAGGCTCCAGAAGGCGGGACCTGCTACGGCACTCGGCCAAACTAGGCCAAATTCGGCGGCGCTCGGGATCAGATCGGTCCTGGCGCTCGCCGCTCGGGGCTTATAATGAAGTGCTGCATGCCTGAGGCTTGGGGCTTTTCGGGGGCACATTCGGGGCTTCAGCCACGTCTAGCCACCCCCTCCCGACGCCCCTGCTGGCACAGGGTGAGTGAGAAAATATATCTTGGACTACTTAAAATAGGACAGTAATATTTGTCCACAATATCTCCCAGGATGTATGTAGAGACTATTATTGGTTTGATTGATTCTGAACTCAACCTGTTAATTGAATGAGCTGATCACATTGTCCTCCAGGACTGGCTAGGAGATGAACTGTTGATGACTAGGCTGAGGAGGGGGGAGATTGTTGTTTGTATTGTTAATTGTAATCAGCTCCAGCTATTGTGTTTATACTACTGTGTGAAGCTCGGTGCCCACAAGTCTGTCATCTGGTCTGGGTAAATGTTTTAGTAAATTAGCTCATGTTAATTAGGTTAGCTTTGAGTCAGCCTGCTGTATAAATGTGTGTGAGATCTCAAATAAAGAGTTAGTTCTGATGTACTCCAAGACTGGTGTTGTCTAGTTCTTGGGGGTTCCTATAGCCAGATCCATTGGACTCGTGTTCCAGAACTTAGGAAGCGGTATACTGACGGAAGCACTCAAGTGGAGTGTGGGGTGTTCCGTCACACCCCTCTGCACTAGTGGTGACCCCCACCCTTCCTGCACTAGTGGTGACCCCCACCCTTCCTGCACTAGTGGTGACCCCCACCCTTCCTGCACTAGTGGTGACCCCCCACCCTTCCTGCACTAGTGGTGACCCCCACCCTTCCTGCACTAGTGGCGACCCCATCCCCCCTCCAATGGTGGTGCCCTGATCTCCCCCTTGCACTGGCATTGCCCCCACCCTCCCTGCACTGGTGGTGCCCCCATCCCCCCTCCAATGGTGGTGCCCTGATCTCCCCCCTCCAATGGTGATGCCCTGATCTCCCCCTTGCACTGGCGGTGCCCCCACCCTCCCTGCACTGGCGGTGCCCCCACCCTCCCTGCACTAGTGGTAACCCCCACCCTTCCTGCACTAGTGGTAACCCCCACCCTTCCTGCACTAGTGGTGCCCCCATCCCCCCTCCAATGGTGGTGCCCTGATCTCCCCCCTCCAATGGTGATGCCCCCACCCTCCCTGCACTAGTGGTGCCCCCATCCCCCCTCCAATGGTGGTGCCCTGATCTCCCCCTTGCACTGGCATTGCCCCCACCCTCCCTGCACTGGTGGTGCCCCGATGCCGCAACTAAATCACCCCCAGGAGACGTTCCCGGCCCTTGCTGGACTTTCTTGGGCGCCCTGCAACCTTCTTCACAAATGCAGTGGAAATGTTTTTTATGGTATTAAGTTCATTTTTGTGTCAAAGAGCGACTTCATTCATCTGATCGCTCTTCATAATATTCTGGAGTATATTCAAATTACCATTATAAAAACTGAGACAGCAGACTTTGTGATAAGTAATATTTGTGTCATTCTCAAAACATTTGGCCACGGCTGTATATTATAATTATTGTGCTTTATAGGGGGAGGTGGGGTGGCCCCCCAAGTTAGGCTGAACCCCCCCCACCCCCCCCCGGGCTTTGTTATTCTCTCCTATGAAGCTGTGTGATTTTTAACAACATCTACAAATAGAGATAATAGAATGTGAAATAAAAATAAGAATTTGTATCCTGAATACTATCAGAAGAAGAATGACCCTCATTGGCCAGAAATTACACCCCTCCCCCACCCTCCAAATGTTTTCTATAGACTGAGATTTGACTGCATTGTTTTGGATCTTACGCCCGTAGATTCTCTAGAACATTCTGGGAACAATCTGTTCTTGCAGAGATATAAGAAGTATGGAGGAATGTGAGCCGCGCCTCGATCGTATATCTAATCTTATCACTGCGGCTGTCAAAACCGAGGAAGAAAAAACTCAACTTGGAAATATATTAGTAAAATGACACAAGAAATGTTATTATTGATGATTTTTTCCGGGTCCTTCATGGTTAATAAAGTGTTAGTTTTTCTGCAATGTGTACTATCCGTGTTCTCTCCACCCTTCATGTGTGATCACGTGACGTCCTCTATACCTAAATACATTCCAATCCTATGTAATCTCATCTGTCCCCTAATAGTCCTGTCACAAAAATCCACAAATGGCTCAGAATTGGTGCGATAATCACATCCCTGTGCAAGGAAAAATAAAAAAATATACAAATGACAAAAAGTGGAAAATTGTAAGGGGTGTGAATACTTTTTCCAGGCACTATATATACAGTATATATATATTGTAAGGCTCTGTCACTATAGAAATTGCTTTGGCAGCTTTCCTCGGAGATTGTGGGCTCTGTGGTTTGGAGATTCCTAGGAGTCTTGGGTGGGATCTCCATCCCTGTGTCCGGGTGTTGTGGACCTCCAGCGGGGGGGGGTGCCCAGGTGGTCACAGTCCATATAACGAGGGGCTGGTGAGAGTAGTAGGTGGTGGGAGTCGGAGTGTAAGCAGTTGCTGCTATTTGGATTCAGGGCCTGTCAGAAAACCTGGTGGTCTCTGTTGGAGACGGCATCCCTGGTGAGGGGACTTCTTGTCTGAAGAATGGGGAAGGTGAAGACGGCTACACGGGCCTGGAAGACCAAAGTCCAAGGGGGCTGGAAGACCAAAGTCCAAGGGGGCTGGAAGACCAAAGTCCAAGGGGGCTGGAAGACCAAAGTCCAAGGGGGCTGGAAGAAGCCCTGAAGTCATTGGGAGATTGAGAAAACCCAGGGGATGGAGAATCCATGTAAGGCCAGGAGAAGGTCTGTGCAGCAAGGAACTGCAAGTCAAGGCAGAGTAAGCCTAAGAGCCAGGTGGTTCGGTATTTTTTTACTTGTTGTATTTATTGAAGAAGAATCCTGTGTGGGCAATCCTGGGTATGAACTTTTATTTTTGTTCCTTTTAATAAAAATGGACTGCCACGCCCTTAAACCTGATAGCTGACTACAGTGAAAAAGTATCTACCACTGAGCTAAACACCCCCCAATATTACAATATATATAGTATAGTCATAGGTGTGTGCACAGGGTGTGCCGGGGCACACCCTAATCACCCCATGTACATGAGCATCATCACTCTGTGTGCCGCCAGGAAGATAAAAAAGATCTCCATCTTACCGGCTCCGACAAAAAAAAAAGTACTTACTCACTTCTCCTTCCCTGTGCTGGCAGGGAGATCGATGTACCCGGGTCATATACATGTAGACACACACGTGTGTTGGAGCTTTAGGGTGCAAACTCTAATGAATAGGCTGTGCACACGTATGAGTAAAGTACAGTTTACAGCTGAAATGAATCTGTACTGTGATTTGCTCTTCGCACAGTAGGGTGAGACGGACGCCCTTATTGGTGATCGTACAGTAGGGTGAGATGGACACCGTCATTGGTGATCATACAGTAGGGTGAGACGGACGCCCTTATTGGTGATCGTACAGTAGGGTGAGATGGACACCGTCATTGGTGATCGTACAGTAGGGTGAGATGGACGCCCTTATTGGTGATCGTACAGTAGGGTGAGATGGACGCCCTCATTGGTGATCGTACAGTAGGGTGAGATGGACGCCCTTATTGGTGATCGTACAGTAGGGTGAGATGGACGCCCTCATTGGTGATCTCACAGTAGGGTGAGATGGACGCCCTTATTGGTGATCATACAGCCGGGTGAGATGGACACCCTCATTGGTGATCATACAGTAGGGTTAGATGGACACCCTCATTGGTGATCATACAGTAGGGTGAGATAGACACCCTCATTGGTGATCATACAGCCGGGTGAGATGGACACCCTCATTGGTGATCATACAGTAGGGTGAGATGGATACCCTCATTGGTGATCTCACAGTAGGGTGAGATGGACGCCCTCATTGGTGATCATACAGTAGGGTGAGATAGACGCCCTCATTGGTGATCATACAGTAGGGTGAGATGGATACCCTCATTGGTGATTTCACAGTAGGGTGAGATGGACACCCTCATTGGTGATCATACAGCCGGGTGAGATGGACGCCCTCATTGGTGATCATACAGTAGGGTGAGATGGATACCCTCATTGGTGATCTCACAGTAGGGTGAGATGGACGCCCTCATTAGTGATCATACAGTAGGGTGAGATAGACGCCCTCATTGGTGATCATACAGCCGGGTGAGATGGACACCCTCATTGGTGATCATACAGTAGGGTTAGATGGACACCTCATTGGTGATCATACAGTAGGGTGAGATGGATACCCTCATTGGTGATCTCACAGTAGGGTGAGATGGACGCCCTCATTGGTGATCATACAGTAGGGTGAGATAGACGCCCTCATTGGTGATCATACAGCCGGGTGAGATGGACACCCTCATTGGTGATCATACAGTAGGGTTAGATGGACACCCTCATTGGTGATCATACAGTAGGGTGAGATAGACGCCCTCATTGGTGATCATACAGCCGGGTGAGATGGATACCCTCATTGGTGATTTCACAGTAGGGTGAGATGGACACCTCATTGGTGATCATACAGTAGGGTGAGATAGACGCCCTCATTGGTGATCATACAGTAGGGTGAGATAGACGCCCTCATTGGTGATCATACAGCCGGGTGAGATGGACACCCTCATTGGTGATCATACAGTAGGGTGAGATAGACGCCCTCATTGGTGATCATACAGTAGGGTGAGATAGACGCCCTCATTGGTGATCATACAGCCGGGTGAGATGGACACCCTCATTGGTGATTTCACAGTAGGGTGAGATAGACGCCCTCATTGGTGATCATACAGTAGGGTGAGATAGACGCCCTCATTGGTGATCATACAGCCGGGTGAGATGGACACCCTCATTGGTGATTTCACAGTAGGGTGAGATGGACACCCTCATTGGTGATCATACAGCCGGGTGAGATGGACACCCTCATTGGTGATTTCACAGTAGGGTGAGATGGACACCCTCATTGGTGATCATACAGTAGGGTTAGATGGACACCCTCATTGGTGATCATACAGTAGGGTGAGATAGATGCCCTCATTGGTGATCATACAGCCGGGTTAGATGGACACCCTCATTGGTGATCATACAGCCGGGTGAGATGGACACCCTCATTGGTGATCATACAGCCGGGTGAGATGGACACCCTCATTGGTGATCATACAGTAGGGTGAGATGGACACCTCATTGGTGACTGTACAGTAGGGTGAAATGGAAGCCCTCATGTCGTTCTGAAACTGTGGTGTCATCAAATATGAGGATTTACATCAGTTATAAAACTGATCCCAGGCAGGCGGAGAGCTGAGCCGTCATTTGATAGAAAATATCAGGAAAAGATAAGATGTACGGCAATAATTTTTATTTCTCCTTCAGAAATGCCGTCTCAGCAAAGAGAGATATAAAATTATGCTTTCCAGGAATCTATAGATTTTATACTTATTCCAATAACTCTGATTCTCCAACACTGAACTTGAGGATGACACTGCTGAGATCTGCCTCTGAAAATGCTCTGTGCCTGGCTCTTGCCTCTATACTCACTGACCTGCAACAGACCCAGGTCCTATCTTGGGTGGAGGTCCTGTCCTGGGTGTAGGTTCTGTCCTGGGTGGAGGTTCTGTCTTGGGTGGAGGTTCTGTCCTGGGTGGAGGTCCTGTCCTGGGTGGAGGTTCTGTCCTGGGTGGAGGTCCTGTCCTGGGTGGAGGTTCTGTCCTGGGTGGAGGTCCTGTCCTGGGTGGAGGTTCTGTCCTGGGTGGAGGTCCTGTCCTGGGTGGAGGTTCTGTCCTGGGTGGAGGTCCTGTCCTGGGTGGAGGTTCTGTCCTGGGTGGAGGTCCTGTCCTGGGTGGAGGTCCTGTCCTGGGTGGAGGTTCTGTCCTGGGTGGAGGTTCTGTCCTGGGTGGAGGTCCTGTCCTGGGTGGAGGTCCTGTCCTGGGTGGAGGTCCTGTCCTGGGTGGAGGTTCTGTCCTGGGTGGAGGTTCTGTCCTGGGTGGAGGTCCTGTCCTGGGTGGAGGTTCTGTCCTGGGTGGAGGTCCTGTCCTGGGTGGGGGTCCTGTCCTGGGTGGAGGTTCTGTCCTGGGTGGAGGTTTTGCCCTGGCCTATAACATACCTCCCAACTTTATGAGATGGGAATGAGGGACACCTATCAGCAAAAGTATGCAGGCATAGGACACACCCTTTGTCACGTCCTCTAAAAGGAGAATTTTACAAAAAACAAGATTGGTTAAACCCACAGGTGCTTTTTTTTACCACTACTATTCCTTTATTTTGGATTTTGGAAATTACAAATGCAGCAATTTAGAAATCAGATGAAAGGTTTAGCGCTGAGAAACACTTTTTGAAAGATAAAAAGTGCATTTTATATACAACTATATAGATCAGACCAAAATGAGGGACAAATGAAGAGGAAAGAGGGACATTATTCCAAATCAGGGACAGTTGCGGGCTATGCTATAACTGATCACTGTCCTCTATAACTGATCACTGTCCTCATCTATAACTGATCAATGTCCTCATCTATAACTGATCAATGTCCTCATCTATAACTGATCACTGTCCTCATCTATAACTGATCACTGTCCTCATCTATAACTGATCAATGTCCTCATCTATAACTGATCACTGTCCTCATCTATAACTGATCAATGTCCTCACCTATAACTGATCAATGTCCTCACTTATAACTGATCACTGTCCTCACCTATAACTGATCACTGTCCTCACCTATAACTGATCACTGTCCTCACCTATAACTGATCAATGTCCTATAACTGATTAATGTCCCCATCTATAACTGATCACCGTCCTCACCTATAACTGATCACTGTCCTCACCTATAACTGATCAATGTCCTATAACTGATCAATGTCCTCACCTATAACTGATCAATGTCCTATAACTGATCAATGTCCTTGTAACGAGCCCCTGTTCACTCGGTTCCACTCTCCCGACACTCCTATGCGGCTACAGAATCAGATTGCAGATCTGATCTGATTGTTCGGTCATCCGATGCTCCGGGACTAGAACTACATCTATGTGCCATTCTAATCCAGTTGTGTAGCTCAGAAGAAACACCAGGCAGGCTGTATGTAAGTTCAAACAGGGATCTCCTTTATTGAGGAATTCAGGCCCTTTTATACAGTAAAAGAGGAGGTGCGTACCTCCTGCTCATATTACTCTGAACATACACCTGTGACCAGAAACCTAATTACCTCACCCTCACCTATAACTGATCAATGTCCTCACCTATAACTGATTACTGTCCTCACCTATAACTGATCAATGTCCTCACCTATAACTGATTACTGTCCTCACCTATAACTGATCAATGTCCTCACCTATAAGTGATCAATGTCCTCACCTATAACTGATCAATGTCTTCACCTATAACTGATCAATGTCCTCACCTATAACTGATCAATGTCTTCACCTATAACTGATCAATGTCCTCACCTATAGCTGATCAATGTCTTCACCTATAACTGATCACTGTCCTCATCTATAACTGATCACTGTCCTCACCTATAACTGATCAATGTCCTCACCTATAACTGATCAATGTCTTCATCTATAACTGATCAATGTCCTCACCTATAGCTGATCAATGTCTTCACCTATAACTGGTCACTGTCCTCACCTATAACTGATCACTGTTGTCACCTATAACTGATCAATGTCCTATAATTGATCACTGTCCTCATCTATAACTGATCAATGTCCTCATCTATAACTGATCACTGTCCTCACCTATAACTGATCAATGTCCTCACCTATAACTGATCACTGTCCTCACCTATAACTGATCACTGTCCTCACCTATAACTGATCAATGTCCTATAACTGATTAATGTCCCCATCTATAACTGATCACCGTCCTCACCTATAACTGATCACTGTCCTCACCTATAACTGATCAATGTCCTATAACTGATCAATGTCCTCACCTATAACTGATCAATGTCCTATAACTGATCAATGTCCTTGTAACGAGCCCCTGTTCACTCGGTTCCACTCTCCCGACACTCCTATGCGGCTACAGAATCAGATTGCAGATCTGATCTGATTGTTCGCTCATCCGATGCTCTGGGACTAGAACTACAGCTATGTGCCATTCTAATCCAGTTGTGTAGCTCAGAAGAAACACCAGGCAGGCTGTATGTAAGTTCAAACAGGGATCTCCTTTATTGAGGAATTCAGGCCCTTTTATACAGTAAAAGAGGAGGTGCGTACCTCCTGCTCATATTACTCTGAACATACACCTGTGACCAGAAACCTAATTAACATGGACTAATTAACTAATCCCTTTAGACAGCCTAGATGACTCAACATGACCTTTAGGCCAGACTGGCCGTCTTGTAGCTCAGAAAACCCAATCAACATTATCACAATAGCAGAGTTAATTAACACAAACAACAATGGGGATCTAATGACTCTTAGATCCCATACTAGAGACTTATTTACAATACACATTCTAGCAGACAACAGACAGACAGGTGGCTGGAATTGACATCAGCATTTCCTAACAGTATTTGTCCCAGCATTATGAATCAGCCACTATTTCTAATATGGCAAATCCAGGGTCCCCAGAGTCTGTGTGTCCTGGGGAACCAGGACCCGAATCCACAGTAATACCACCTCAAGGGTCCCCAGGCATACAGCTCACAAAGAGCACGGTTCCCCCAAATGCCAGGGCCCACGATCGATCGGCAAGAGGCTAGCATTCAGTCCCCTCCAAAAGTCTCTCTCCCTGCTAGGTCTGTCATATTTCTCCCCTTTCGGCAGGAGACTAACACAGGAGGAGACCTCAGACGGGTTGACTATGAAGTTAGTCAGTAGTTCCAGTCCTCTAATGTTTGTACCCACACAGTACCCCAAACAAATTGTTCCAAACAAAGCATTACTCACCCAGCCAACCTCTGCCTCTCTAAGAGAACATATCTGCCGCTGGGGAGAAGCCTGGACTGGCCCTTCTCCCTGGAGTCCTTTCTGCCGCTGGAGAGAAGACAGGGGGACTGGGCTCACTCCGTCATGCTGTTGGGGATCTGGGCCGACTGGCCAACATCCCTGGGGTATACAGGTGGAGACTGAAGTCCCATCCACCTTCACAGGAAATCCATCCTCTGTTAGTTGAAGGCAGAGGCCAGCAGTATTCGGCTCTGTTGCCAGCTCTTCTGCTGGAAACCCCACACCATCTGCTCCGACTAACTGTTGGGGCAGGAGGCTGGCTTCCTCCACTCCCAAACTGTGCAGCTGCCATTGGGGAGGTGAGCCGGCTGCTTCCTTTTCCATTCCCTCATCTGGATGTTGGGACAATATGTCTGTGGTACTGTCTCCCAGGTGCACGGATCTTTGCTGGGGAGGAAAGACCACTTCCTCCATCCTGGCCAACTGTTGGGGAGGGACGACGAACACCTCTTCTCCCTTCTTCCCCTGTATCCTGATCTGCTGCTGGGAAGTGACCACCTCCTTCTCACCCTGAGCCTCCAGAACCGCCGCAGGTGTAGGGCAGAGATCTTGGACCCTCTGTCCGGTTGCCAGCGCTTCAGCTGGGGAAGTTCCTTGTGACTTCACAGATACTTCTGTTGGTGCTGGGCAGAGCACAGTGAACTTTGGCCCTAATAACAACTCTTCTTCTGTTGGAGGCTCACCAGGTTGTTCTTCCTCAGCAGAAAAGTCTATCAAATCCCCTGTCCCTGCAACTGGTGTCTGGGGATAAAGGTTCACCATCTCCACTCCGTGGAACCCAGAAGATGCTATCAGTGCTGGGCAGAGGTTAGCAGAGCTCTGCCCTGTTGTCAGCACTTCAGGTTTGGGGACAGCAATCTTCAGATTTTCCACTGCCGATTCTCTGGCATTCTGCTGGACAGGCACATTTCTCCATCCAAGATCATCCAATGCAGAAACAGGTTCATCAAGGTCAGTCAGCACTTGCTGCATCCGCCATAAGACCTCCGCCTCCATAGGTGCGGGGGCAGGTTGGCAAAGCACACTGTTACTCTGCCACATTGTCAACTCTTCAGCCAGGATTTCAGAGTTGTCAACTGGTATTTCCTGATAGTCCCAGGCAAAGGGAGCACCACCCTGCTGCTGAGCAGAGTCTAACAGCTGTTTGTATGCGATCTCCAGCTCCCATTCCTGAACAGCCAGAAACTCCAAATCTTCCTGTGCCCAGTGCACTTCCAAGACATTCAGTTTTGGCTCTCTGTGCTCCATTATTTCCTCCAAACGCCACTCCCGATCACTTCCAAAGTCAGGGTCTCTGGACAGCCTCCAGTATAACAATCCCAGGCCATCATAGTCAAAGCCTTCCATGGGGCTGTCATCCGCTGTCCACGGGCACACTTGGGCTACATACCACTGGAGGGCTCTGTAGCTCTCGTCCAACCACATTTCTGCCCGGATCAGCCTGCTTAACTCAATGTCTTCACCTATAACTGATCAATGTCCTCACCCTCACCTATAACTGATCAATGTCCTCACCTATAACTGATTACTGTCCTCACCTATAACTGATCAATGTCCTCACCTATAACTGATTACTGTCCTCACCTATAACTGATCAATGTCCTCACCTATAAGTGATCAATGTCCTCACCTATAACTGATCAATGTCTTCACCTATAACTGATCAATGTCCTCACCTATAACTGATCAATGTCTTCACCTATAACTGATCAATGTCCTCACCTATAGCTGATCAATGTCTTCACCTATAACTGATCAATGTCCTCACCTATAACTGATCACTGTCCTCATCTATAACTGATCACTGTCCTCATCTATAACTGATCACTGTCCTCACCTATAACTGATCAATGTCCTATAACTGATCACTGTCCTCATCTATAACTGATCAATGTCCTCACCTATAACTGATCAATGTCTTCATCTATAACTGATCAATGTCCTCACCTATAGCTGATCAATGTCTTCACCTATAACTGATCACTGTCCTCACCTATAACTGATCACTGTCCTCACCTATAACTGATCACTGTCCTCACCTATAACTGATCACTGTCCTCACCTATAACTGATCACTGTTGTCACATATAACTGATCACTGTCCTCATCTATAACTGATCAATGTCCTCATCTATAACTGATCACTGTCCTCACCTATAACTGATCAATGTCCTCACCTATAACTGATCAATGTCCTCATCTATAACTGATCACCGTCCTCACCTATAACTGATCAATGTCCTCACCTATAACTGATCAATGTCCTATAACTGATCACTGTCCTCATCTATAACTGATCAATGTCCCCACCTATAACTGATCACTGTCCTCATCTATAACTGATCAATGTCCTCACCTATAACTGATCAATGTCTTCACCTATAACTGATCAATGTCCTCACCTATAACTGATCAATGTCCTCACCTATAACTGATTACTGTCCTCACCTATAACTGATCAATGTCCTCACCTATAAGTGATCAATGTCCTCACCTATAACTGATCAATGTCTTCACCTATAACTGATCAATGTCCTCACCTATAACTGATCAATGTCCTCACCTATAACTGATCAATGTCCTATAACTGATCACTGTCCTCACCTATAACTGATCAATGTCTTCACCTATAACTGATCAATGTCCTCACCTATAACTGATCAATGTCTTCACCTATAACTGATCACTGTCCTCATCTATAACTGATCACTGTCCTCAGCTATAACTGATCAATGTCCTCATCTATAACTGATCAATGTCCTCATCTATAACTGATCAATGTCCTATAACTGATTACTGTCCTCATCTATAACTGATCAATGTCCTCACCTATAACTAATCAATGTCTTCACCTATAACTGATCAATGTCCTCACCTATAGCTGATCAATGTCCTATAACTGATCACTGTCCTCATCTATAACTGATCACTGTCCTCACCTATAACTGATCAATGTCCTATAACTGATCACTGTCCTCATCTATAACTGATCAATGTCCTCACCTATAACTGATCAATGTCTTCACCTATAACTGATCAATGTCCTCACCTATAACTGATCAATGTCCTCATCTATAACTGATCACTGTCCTCACCTATAACTGATCAATGTCCTATAACTGATCACTGTCCTCACCTATAACTGATCAATGTCCTATAACTGATCACTGTCCTCATCTATAACTGATCAATGTCCTCACCTATAACTGATTAATGTCCTCACCTATAACTGATCAATGTCCTCACCTATAACTGATCACTGTCCTCATCTATAACTGATCACTGTCCTCACCTATAACTGATCAATGTCCTCACCTATAACTGATCAATGTCCTCATCTATAACTGATCACCGTCCTCACCTATAACTGATCAATGTCCTCACCTATAACTGATCAATGTCCTATAACTGATCACTGTCCTCATCTATAACTGATCAATGTCCCCACCTATAACTGATCACTGTCCTCATCTATAACTGATCAATGTCCTCACCTATAACTGATCAATGTCTTCACCTATAACTGATCAATGTCCTCACCTATAACTGATCAATGTCCTCACCTATAACTGATTACTGTCCTCACCTATAACTGATCAATGTCCTCACCTATAAGTGATCAATGTCCTCACCTATAACTGATCAATGTCTTCACCTATAACTGATCAATGTCCTCACCTATAACTGATCAATGTCCTCACCTATAACTGATCAATGTCCTATAACTGATCACTGTCCTCACCTATAACTGATCAATGTCTTCACCTATAACTGATCAATGTCCTCACCTATAACTGATCAATGTCTTCACCTATAACTGATCACTGTCCTCATCTATAACTGATCACTGTCCTCAGCTATAACTGATCAATGTCCTCATCTATAACTGATCAATGTCCTCATCTATAACTGATCAATGTCCTATAACTGATTACTGTCCTCATCTATAACTGATCAATGTCCTCACCTATAACTAATCAATGTCTTCACCTATAACTGATCAATGTCCTCACCTATAGCTGATCAATGTCCTATAACTGATCACTGTCCTCATCTATAACTGATCACTGTCCTCACCTATAACTGATCAATGTCCTATAACTGATCACTGTCCTCATCTATAACTGATCAATGTCCTCACCTATAACTGATCAATGTCTTCACCTATAACTGATCAATGTCCTCACCTATAACTGATCAATGTCCTCATCTATAACTGATCACTGTCCTCACCTATAACTGATCAATGTCCTATAACTGATCACTGTCCTCATCTATAACTGATCAATGTCCTCACCTATAACTGATTAATGTCCTCACCTATAACTGATCAATGTCCTCACCTATAACTGATCACTGTCCTCATCTATAACTGATCACTGTCCTCACCTATAACTGATCAATGTCCTATAACTGATCACTGTCCTCACCTATAACTGATCAATGCCCTCACCTATAACTGATCACTGTCCTCATCTATAACTGATCAATGTCCTCACCTATAACTGATCACCGTCCTCACCTATAACTGATCACTGTCCTCACCTATAACTGATCACTGTTGTCACCTATAACTGATCAATGTCCTATAATTGATCACTGTCCTCATCTATAACTGATCACTGTCCTCACCTATAACTGATCAATGTCTTCACCTATAACTGATCAATGTCCTATAACTGATCACTGTCCTCACCTATAACTGATCAATGTCCTCACCTATAACTGATCAATGTCCTATAACTGATCACTGTCCTCACCTATAACTGATCAATGTCCTCACCTATAACTGATCAATGTCCTATAACTGATCAATGTCCTCATCTATAACTGATCAATGTCCTCACCTATAACTGATCAATGTCCTATAACTGATCAATGTCCTATAACTGATCACCGTCCTCACCTATAACTGATCACTGTCCTCACCTATAACTACTCTGATCTGTCCTGTGGCCCTGTATTGATTTTTATGGATGTTTTACCCCTGGAGGACATTATTCCCTCACACGGGTCCCATTAGTGGTCGGAAAGCCTCCCCTCCCCCAGCACTGGTGTTTCGGGGTGACTTCCTATAATTGCGCTCTTCTATTGGCTGGCACAATGCCGGTACCGTCGGGCGGAGGATCATCCACTACACCAAAGTTACAGTTATGCTTCCAATTTGCAGACTGTGGCCCCCGGCAGACAATTCAGGGGCCATAGGATGGGGGAGGGGGGACATCACGGTTCCCGATGGAGAACCTCGGATTTAGAGGGAGTATATATCTGGTCTATCTGTCCATCTGTAGGGTCACCAGTCCGGTGTCATAGACGGGCCCCGGAGGGTAAAACGGTCCGTCTGTAGGGTCACCAGTCCGGTGTCATAGACGGGCCCCGGAGGGTAAAACGATATTTCAGTCTCTATCCAATCAGTGCGATCCGTCAGCGGCGTTCATCTGGCGACTCGTCACAAATAAATGTCAATTCGCTCCAAAGATCCGAAACAACAACTTGGCAGCAAAAAGCGAGTCGGTTATTTTTTTAATGAGCCGCCGTTCTGCTTCTAAAGTTCAACGCAAAGCAGAGTGGGGGATGGGAGTCCGCTGAGCATGCGGAATAAAGCGCCTAAAATAACACATCGCTCCCGTCCAATCCGGGAGACTCGCTGGACGATCATTATTTTTCACAAAGCCGCCATACACCTTCTTCGCACAATCACCTTACAATTTACCAAAATTAGGCAATTAGGAGCCCATACAATCGACAGCCTATCCAATCAGATGGAGGCTTCTCCTGGATAGTAAAAGGAGATTGTCTAATTAGATTGCAAGCTGTATGAACAAGACAGCCATACACAGATCCTCAGTCCGTCATACCGGGGCAGTCAATCGTTTTCGGATCGAATTACAAGCAGTTTTGTGAATGTTGTTCAATGTTAGTGAACTTTACAGCGGAATTCAATGAAGTGAGCGA
Organism: Lithobates clamitans; assembly: GCA_037952925.1. Taxonomy (NCBI): domain Eukaryota; kingdom Metazoa; phylum Chordata; class Amphibia; order Anura; family Ranidae; genus Lithobates; species Lithobates clamitans. Next base: position 80,002 of record JBBGZY010002974.1, read on the forward strand.
ATCGCATGATCGATTCTGCCATTTGTGGGGATGAGAAAGTGGGCACTGCCATGCGGGAATGTACCAATGTACAGCAGGGGAGGGTCTATTCATGGGAAGGCGGGCACTGCCATGGGGGACATGCATCAATGTACAGCAGGGGAGGGTCTATTCATGGGAAGGTGGGCACTGCCATGGGGGAATATACCAATGTAGAGCGGGGGAGGGTCTATTAATTAGAAGGCGGGCACTGCCATGGGGGAATGTACCAATGTAGAGCGGGGGAGGGTCTATTCATGGGAAGGCGGGCACTGCCATGGGGGAATGTACCAATGTAGAGCAGAGGAGGGTCTATTAATGGGAAGGCGGGCACTGCCATGGGGGACATGCATCAATGTACAGCACGGGTGGGTCTATTCATGGGAAGGTGGGCACTGCCATGGGGGAATGTACCAACGTACAGCGGGGGAGGGTCTATTCATGGGAAGGCGGGCACTGCCATGGGGGAATGTACCAATGTACAGCGGGGGAGGGTCTATTCATGGGAAGGTGGGCACTGCCATGGGGGAATGTACCAACGTACAGCGGGGGAGGGTCTATTCATGGGAAGGCGGGCACTGCCATGGGGGAATGTACCAATGTACAGCGGGGGAGGATCTATTCATGGGAAGGCGGGCACTGCCATGAGGGAATGTACCAATGTACAGCGGGGGAGGGTCTATTCATGAGAAAGTGGGCACTGCCATGGGGGAATGTACCAATGTAAAGCGGGGGGAGGATCTATTCATGGGAAGGCGGGCACTGACATGGGGGACATGTACCAATGTAGAGTGGGGGAGGGTCTATTCATGGGAAGGTGGGCACTGCCATGGGGGAATGTACCAACGTACAATGGGGGAGGGTCTATTCATGGGAAGGAGGGCACTGCCATGGGGGAATGTACCAATGTACAGCGGGGGAGGGTCTATTCATGGGAAGGTGGGCACTGCCATGGGAGAATGTACCAATGTAGAGCGGGGGAGGGTCTATTAATTAGAAGGCGGGCACTGCCATGGGGGAATGTACCAATGTAAAGCGGGGGAGGATGTATTCATGGAATGGCGGGCACTGACATGGGGGAAATGTACCAATGTAAAGCGGGGGAGGTTCTATTCATGAGAAGGCGGGCACTGCCATGGGGGAATGTACCAATGTACAGTGGGGGAGGGTCTATTCATGGGAAGGTGGGCACTGACATGGGGGACATGTACCAATGTACAGCGGGGGAGGGTCTATTCATGGGAAATTGGGCACTGCCATGGGGGGACATGTACCAATGTAAAGTGGGGGGAGGTTCTATTCATGGGAAGGCGGGCACTGCCATGGGGGACATGTACCAATGTACAGCAGGGGGGGGTCTATTCATGGGAAGGCGGGCACTGCCATGGAGGACATGTACCAATATACAGCGGGGGAGGGTCTTCTCATGGGAAGCTGGGCACTGCCATGGGGGAATGTACCAATGTACAGCAGGGGAGGATCTATTCATGGGAAGGTGGGCACTGCCATTGGGGACATGAACCAATGTACAGAAGGGGGGGGTCTATTCATGGGAAGGTGGGCACTGCCATGGGGGACATGTACCAATATACAGCGGGGGAGGGTCTATTCATGGGAAGGTGGGCACTGCCATGGGGGACATGAACCAATGTACAGAAGGGGGGGTCTATTCATGGGAAGGTGGGCACTGCCATGGGGGACATGTACCAATATACAGCGGGGGAGGGTCTTCTCATGGGAAGGCGGGCACTGCCATCGGGGACATATACCAATATACAGCGGGGGGAGGATCTATTCATGGGAAGGTGGGCACTGCCATGGGGGACATGTACCAATATACAGTGGGGGAGAGGGTCTTCTCATGGGAAGACGGGCACTGCCATGGGGGACATGTACCAGTATACAGCGGGGGAGGGTCTTCTCATTGGAAGGCGGGCACTGCCATGGAGGATATGTACCAATATACAGCAGGGGAGGGTCTTCTAATGGGAAGGCGGACACTGCCATGGGGGACATGTACCAATGTACAGCAGGGGGATGGTCTATTCATGGGAAGGTGGGCACTGCCATGGGGGAATGTACCAACGTACAGCGGGGGAGGGTCTATTCATGGGAAGGCGGGCACTGCCATGGGGGAATGTACCAATGTACAGCGGGGGAGGATCTATTCATGGGAAGGCGGGCACTGCCATGAGGGAATGTACCAATGTACAGCGGGGGAGGGTCTATTCATGAGAAAGTGGGCACTGCCATGGGGGAATGTACCAATGTAAAGCGGGGGGAGGATCTATTCATGGGAAGGCGGGCACTGACATGGGGGACATGTACCAATGTAGAGTGGGGGAGGGTCTATTCATGGGAAGGTGGGCACTGCCATGGGGGAATGTACCAACGTACAATGGGGGAGGGTCTATTCATGGGAAGGAGGGCACTGCCATGGGGGAATGTACCAATGTACAGCGGGGGAGGGTCTATTCATGGGAAGGTGGGCACTGCCATGGGAGAATGTACCAATGTAGAGCGGGGGAGGGTCTATTAATTAGAAGGCGGGCACTGCCATGGGGGAATGTACCAATGTAAAGCGGGGGAGGATGTATTCATGGAATGGCGGGCACTGACATGGGGGAAATGTACCAATGTAAAGCGGGGGAGGTTCTATTCATGAGAAGGCGGGCACTGCCATGGGGGAATGTACCAATGTACAGTGGGGGAGGGTCTATTCATGGGAAGGTGGGCACTGACATGGGGGACATGTACCAATGTACAGCGGGGGAGGGTCTATTCATGGGAAATTGGGCACTGCCATGGGGGGACATGTACCAATGTAAAGTGGGGGGAGGTTCTATTCATGGGAAGGCGGGCACTGCCATGGGGGACATGTACCAATGTACAGCAGGGGGGGGTCTATTCATGGGAAGGCGGGCACTGCCATGGAGGACATGTACCAATATACAGCGGGGGAGGGTCTTCTCATGGGAAGCTGGGCACTGCCATGGGGGAATGTACCAATGTACAGCAGGGGAGGATCTATTCATGGGAAGGTGGGCACTGCCATTGGGGACATGAACCAATGTACAGAAGGGGGGGGTCTATTCATGGGAAGGTGGGCACTGCCATGGGGGACATGTACCAATATACAGCGGGGGAGGGTCTATTCATGGGAAGGTGGGCACTGCCATGGGGGACATGAACCAATGTACAGAAGGGGGGGTCTATTCATGGGAAGGTGGGCACTGCCATGGGGGACATGTACCAATATACAGCGGGGGAGGGTCTTCTCATGGGAAGGCGGGCACTGCCATCGGGGACATATACCAATATACAGCGGGGGGAGGATCTATTCATGGGAAGGTGGGCACTGCCATGGGGGACATGTACCAATATACAGTGGGGGAGAGGGTCTTCTCATGGGAAGACGGGCACTGCCATGGGGGACATGTACCAGTATACAGCGGGGGAGGGTCTTCTCATTGGAAGGCGGGCACTGCCATGGAGGATATGTACCAATATACAGCAGGGGAGGGTCTTCTAATGGGAAGGCGGACACTGCCATGGGGGACATGTACCAATGTACAGCAGGGGGATGGTCTATTCATGGGAAGGTGGGCACTGCCATGGGTGGCATGTACCAATAAACAGGGGGGAGAGTCTTCTCATGGGAAGGCTGGCACTGCCATGGTGGCCATGTACCAATAAACAGGTGGGGAGGGTCTTCTCATGGCAAGGCGGGCACTGCCATGGGGGACATGTACCAATGTACAGTGGGGGGAGGGTCTACTCATGGGAAGGTGGGCACTGCCATTGGGGACATGTAACAATGTACAGCAGGGGAAGGGTCTATTCATGGAAAAGCGGGCACTGCTATGGGGGACATGTACAAATATACAGTGGGGGAGGTCTACTCATGGGAAGGTGGGCACTGCCATGGGTGGCCATTAGGGATGAGCTTCGAGTTCGAGTCGAACTCATGTTCTACTCGAACATTGGCTGTTCGCAAGTTCGCCGAACAGCGAACAATTTGGGGTGTTCGCAGCAAATTCGAATGCTGCGGAACACCCTTTAAAAGTCTATGGGAGAAATCAAAAGTGCTCATTTTAAAGGCTTATATACAAGTTATTGTCATAAGAAGTGTTTGGGGACCCGGGTCCTGCCCCAGGGGACATGGATCAATGCAAAAAAAAGTTTTAAAAACGGCCGTTTTTTCAGGAGCAGTGATTTTAATAATGCTTAAAGTCAAACAATAAAAGTATAATATCCCTTTAAATTTCTTAGCTGGGGGGTGTCTATAGTGTGTCTGTAAAGGGGCGCATGTTTCCTGTGTTTAGAACAGTCTGACAGCAAAATGACATTTGGAAGGAAAAAACTCATTTAAAACTAGCCGCGGCTATTGCATTGCCTACAATACACATAGAAGTTCATTGATAAAAACGGCATGGGAATTCCCCACAGGGCAACCCTGAACCAAAATTAAAAAAAAAAAATGACGTGGGGGTCCCCCTAAATTCCATACAAGGCCCTTCAGGTCTGGTATGGATATTAAGGGGAACCCCAGCCAAAATTTAAAAAAAAAATTGACGTGGGGTTCCCCCTAAATTCCATACCAGACCTAAGGGTCTGGTATGGATTTTAAGGGGAACCCCGCGCCAAAAAAAAAAAAAAAAAAAACGGCGTGGGGTCCCCCTAAAAATCCATACCAGACCCTTATCCGAGCACGCAACCTGGCAGGCCGCAGGAAAAGAGGGGGGGACGAGAGTGCGGCCCCCCCCCCCCTCCTGAACCGTACCAGGCCACATGCCCTCAACATTGGGAGGGTGCTTTGGGGTAGCCCCCCAAAACACCTTGTCCCCATGTTGATGAAGGCAAGGGCCTCATCCCCACAACCCTGGCCGGTGGTTGTGGGGGTCTGCGGGCGGGGGGCTTATCGGAATCTGGAAGCCCCCTTTAACAAGGGGACCCCCAGATCCCGGCCCCCCCCCTGTGTGAAATGGTAAGGGGGTACTTACCCCTATCATTTCACTAAAAAAGTGTCAAAAATGTTAAAAATGACAAGAGACAGTTTTTGACAATTCCTTTATTTAAATGCTTCTTCTTTCTTCCTTCATCTTCTTCTTCTTCTGGCTCTTCTGGTTCTTCCTCCGGCGTTCTCGTCCAGCATCTTCTCCGTGGCGTCTTCTATCTTCTTCTCCTCGGGCCGCTCCGCACCCATGGCATGGGGGGGAGGCTCCCGCTCTTCTCTTCATCTTCTTCTCTTCTTCATCTTCTTCTTCATCTTCATCTTCTTCTTCATCTTCTTCTTCTTCTTCTTCTCTTCTTCTTCTTCTTCTCTTCTTCATCTCTTCTTCCTTCTTCATTTTCTTCTCCTCGGGCCGCTCCGCACCCATGGCATGAGGGGAGGCTCCCGCTCTTCTCTTCATCTTCTTCTCTTCTTCATCTTCTTCTTCATCTTCTTCTTCTTCTTCTTCTCTTCTTCCTTCTTCTCTTCTTCATTTTCTTCTCCGGGCCGCTCCGCAGCCATGCTGTCATGGAGGGAGGCTCCCGCTGTGTGACGGCGTCTCTTCGTCTGACGGTTCTTAAATAACGGGGGGCGGGGCCATCCGGTGACCCCGCCCCCCTCTGACGCACGGTGACTTGACGGGACTTCCCTGTGACGTCACGGGGAATGCCACAGGGAAGTCCCGTCATGTCCCGTGCGTCAGAGGGGGGCGGGGTCACCGGGTGGCCCCGCCCCCCGTTATTTAAGAACCGTCAGACGAAGAGACGCCGTCACACAGCGGGAGCCTCCCACCATGCCAGCATGGCTGCGGAGCGGCCCGGAGAAGAAAATGAAGAAGAGAAGAAGGAAGAAGAGAAGAAGAAGAAGAAGATGAAGAAGAAGATGAAGAAGAGAAGAAGATGAAGAGAAGAGCGGGAGCCTCCCCCCCCATGCCATGGGTGCGGAGCGGCCCGAGGAGAAGAAGATAGAAGACGCCGCGGAGGAGATGCTGGACGAGAACGCCGGTGGAAGAACCAGAAGAGCCAGAAGAACCAGAAGATGAAGGAAGATAGAAGAAGCATTTAAATAAAGGAATTGTCAAAAACTGTCTCTTGTCATTTTTAACATTTTTGACAGTTTTTTAGTGAAATGGTAGGGGTAAGTACCCCCTTACCATTTCACACAGGGGGGGGGGGCTGGGATCTGGGGGTCCCCTTGTTAAAGGGGGCTTCCAGATTCCGATAAGCCCCCCGCCCGCAGACCCCCACAACCACCGGCCAGGGTTGTGGGGATGAGGCCCTTGTCTTCATCAACATGGGGACAAGGTGTTTTGGGGGGCTACCCCAAAGCACCCTCCCAATGTTGAGGGCATGTGGCCTGGTACGGTTCAGGAGGGGGGGGGGGCCGCACTCTCGTCCCCCCCTCTTTTCCTGCGGCCTGCCAGGTTGCGTGCTGGGATAAGGGTCTGGTATGGATTTTTAGGGGGACCCCACGCCGTTTTTTTTTTTTTTTTTGGCGCGGGGTTCCCCTTAAAATCCATACCAGACCTGAAGGTTCTGGTATGGAATTTAGGGGGAACCCCACGTCAATTTTTTTTTTAATTTTGGCTGGGGTTCCCCTTAATATCCATACCAGACCTGAAGGGCCTTGTATGGAATTTAGGGGGACCCCCACATCATTTTTTTTTTTTAATTTTGGTTCGGGGTTCCCCTGTGGGGAATTCCCATGCCGTTTTTATCAATGAACTTCTATGTGTATTGTCGGCAATGCAATAGCCGCGGTAGTTTTAAATGTGTTTTTTCCTTCAAAATGTCATTTTGCTGTCAGACTGTTCTAAACACAGGAAACATGCGCCCCTTTACAGGCATACTATAGACACCCCCCAGGTACGAAATTTAAAGGGATATTACACTTTTATTGTTTGACTTTAAGCATTATTAAAATCACTGTTCCTGAAAAAACGGCCGTTTTTTAAACTTTTTTTTGCATTGATCCATGTCCCCTGGGGCAGGACCCGGGTCCCCAAACACTTTTTATGACAATAACTTGCATATAAGCCTTTAAAATGAGCACTTTTGATTATTCATGTTCGTGTCCCATAGACTTTAACGGTGTTCGAACGAATTTTTTTCCTGTTCGCATGTTCTGGTGCGAACCGAACAGGGGGGTGTTCGGCTCATCCCTAGTGGCCATGTACCAATAAACAGCGGGGGAGGGTCTATTCATGGGAAGGTGGGCACTGCTATGGGGGAATGTAGCAATGTACAGCGGGGGAGGGTCTATTCATGGGAAGGTGGGCACTGCTATGGGCTACCAGTACCAATCCTACCCTTTCCTTTCTATGATTGGCTCTTGTGACTGACCAGGGGAGGGGCTCTGCTCCTCATTATTGGGTGTTTCTTATACCTGGTAGTGAATCTTGGCACATGGATACCAGAAGAAAGAGGCTGCCATGATGGTGGAGGGAGTTCCCTTCCTCCGCTCCACGATGTCATACATAAGAGTGCTGGGGCCTGGTGATTGGCCGGTCACAGATAAGGGAGATCATGTTCCTGTAGGGGGCGATGTGTAGACAAGGTCTCTATTCCCCTAATTGGTGTGCGGGATTCAGAAGTGTGGGATTCGGGTGTGTGGGATTCAGGAGTGTGGGATTCGGGAGTGTGGGATTCGGGTGTGTGGGATTCAGGTGTGTGGGATTCGGGTGTGTGGGATTCAGGAGTGTGGGATTCGGGTGTGTGGGATTCGGGTGTGTGGGATTTGGGAGTGTGGGATTCGGGTGTGTGGGATTCGGGTGTGTGGGATTTGGGAGTGTGGGATTCGGGAGTGTGGGATTCAGGTGTGTGGGATTCGGGAGTGTGGGATTCGGGAGTGTGGGATTCGGGTGTGTGGGATTCGGGTGTGTGGGATTCGGGTGTGTGGGATTCGGGAGTGTGGGATTCGGGAGTGTGGGATTCGGGTGTGTGGGATTCGGGTGTGTGGGATTCGGGAGTGTGGGATTCGGGAGTGTGGGATTCGGGTGTGTGGGATTCGGGAGTGTGGGATTCGGGTGTGTGGGATTCGGGTGTGTGGGATTCGGGAGTGTGGGATTCGGGAGTGTGGGATTCGGGTGTGTGGGATTCGGGTGTGTGGGATTCGGGAGTGTGGGATTCGGGAGTGTGGGATTCGGGTGTGTGGGATTCGGGAGTGTGGGATTCGGGTGTGTGGGATTCGGGTGTGTGGGATTCGGGAGTGAGGGATTCGGGAGTGTGGGATTCAGGTGTGTGGGATTCGGGTGTGTGGGATTTGGGAGTGTGGGATTCGGGAGTGTGGGATTCAGGTGTGTGGGATTCGGGAGTGTGGGATTCGGGAGTGTGGGATTCGGGTGTGTGGGATTCGGGTGTGTGGGATTCGGGTGTGTGGGATTCGGGAGTGTGGGATTCGGGAGTGTGGGATTCGGGTGTGTGGGATTCGGGTGTGTGGGATTCGGGAGTGTGGGATTCGGGAGTGTGGGATTCGGGTGTGTGGGATTCGGGAGTGTGGGATTCGGGTGTGTGGGATTCGGGTGTGTGGGATTCGGGAGTGAGGGATTCGGGAGTGTGGGATTCGGGTGTGTGGGATTCGGGAGTGTGGGATTCGGGAGTGTGGGATTCAGGTGTGTGGGATTCGGGTGTGTGGGATTCGGGTGTGTGGGATTCGGGAGTGTGGGATTCGGGTGTGTGGGATTCGGGTGTGTGGGATTCGGGTGTGTGGGATTCGGAAGTGTGGGATTCGGGTGTGTGGGATTCGGGAGTGTGGGATTCGGGTGTGTGGGATTCGGGTGTGTGGGATTCGGGTGTGTGGGATTCAGAAGTGTGGGATTCGGGTGTGTGGGATTCGGGAGTGTGGGATTCGGGTGTGTGGGATTCGGGTGTGTGGGATTCGGGTGTGTGGGATTCGGGAGTGTGGGATTCGGGTGTGTGGGATTCGGAAGTGTGGGATTCGGGAGTGTGGGATTCGGGAGTGTGGGATTCGGGAGTGTGGGATTCGGGTGTGTGGGATTCGGGAGTGTGGGATTCGGGTGTGTGGGATTCGGGTGTGTGGGATTCGGAAGTGTGGGATTCAGGAGTGTGGGATTCGGGTGTGTGGGATTTGGGAGTGTGGGATTCGGGTGTGTGGGAGTCGGGAATGTGGGATTCGGGTGTGTGGGATTCGGGTGTGTGGGATTCGGGTGTGTGGGGATTTGGGAGTGTGGGATTCGGGAGTGTGGGATTCAGGTGTGTGGGATTCGGGAGTGTGGGATTCGAGAGTGTGGGATTCGGGTGTGTGGGATTCGGGTGTGTGGGATTCGGGTGTGTGGGATTCGGGTGTGTGGGATTCGGGTGTGTGGGATTTGGGAGTGTGGGATTCGGGAGTGTGGGATTCAGGTGTGTGGGATTCGGGAGTGTGGGATTCGAGAGTGTGGGATTCGGGTGTGTGGGATTCGGGTGTGTGGGATTCGGGTGTGCGGGATTCGGGAGTGTGGGAGTCGGGAATGTGGGATTCGGGTGTGTGGGATTCGGGTGTGTGGGATTCGGGTGTGTGGGATTTGGGAGTGTGGGATTCGGGAGTGTGGGATTCAGGTGTGTGGGATTCGGGAGTGTGGGATTCGAGAGTGTGGGATTCGGGTGTGTGGGATTCGGGTGTGTGGGATTCGGGTGTGTGGGATTCGGGTGTGTGGGATTCGGAAGTGTGGGATTCGGGTGTGTGGGATTCGGGAGTGTGGGATTCGGGTGTGTGGGATTCGGGTGTGTGGGATTCGGGTGTGTGGGATTCAGAAGTGTGGGATTCGGGAGTGTGGGATTCGGGAGTGGGGGATTTGGGAGTGTGGGATTCAGGAGTGAGGGATTCGGGAGCGTGGGATTCGGGTGTGTGGGATTTGGGAGTGTGGGATTTGGGTGTGTGGGATTCGGGAGTATGGGATTCAGGAGTGTGGGATTCGGGTGTGTGGAATTCAGGAGTGTGGGATTCGGGAGTGTGGGATTCGGGAGTGTGGGATTCGGGAGTGTGGGATTCGGGTGTGTGGGATTCAGGAGTGCGGGATTCGGGAGTGTGGGATTCGGGAGTGCGGAATTCGGGTGTGTGGGATTCGGGTGTGTGGGATTCGGGTGTGTGGGATTCGGAAGTGTGGGGATTCGGGAGTGTGGGATTCGGGAGTGTGGGATTCGGGTGTGTGGGATTCAGGTGTGTGGGATTCAGGAGTGTGGGATTCGGGTGTGTGGGATTCGGGAGTGTGGGATTCGGGAGTGTGGGATTCGGGTGTGTGGGATTCAGGAGTGCGGGATTCGGGAGTGTGGGATTCGGGAGTGTGGGATTCGGGTGTGTGGGATTCGGGAGTGTGGGATTCGGGTGTGTGGGATTCGGAAGTGTGGGATTCGGGAGTGTGGGATTCGGGTGTGTGGGATTCAGGAGTGCGGGATTCGGGAGTGTGGGATTCGGGAGTGTGGGATTCGGGAGTGTGGGATTCGGGTGTGTGGGATTCGGGTGTGTGGGATTCGGGAGTGTGGGATTCGGGTGTGTGGGATTCGGGTGTGTGGGATTCAGGAGTGTGGGATTCAGGAGTGTGGGATTCGGGAGTGTGGGATTCGGGTGTGTGGGATTCGGGTGTGTGGGATTCGGGTGTGTGGGATTCGGAAGTGTGGGATTCGGGAGTGGGGGATTTGGGAGTGTGGGATTTGGGAGTGAGGGATTCGGGAGCGTGGGATTCGGGTGTGTGGGATTCGGGAGTATGGGATTCAGGAGTGTGGGATTCGGGTGTGTGGGATTCGGGTGTGTGGGATTCGGGAGTGTGGGATTCGGGTGTGTGGGATTCGGGAGTGTGGGATTCGGGTGTGTGGGATTCGGGAGTGTGGGATTCGGGAGTGTGGGATTCGGGTGTGTGGGATTCAGGAGTGCGGGATTCGGGAGTGTGGGATTCGGGAGTGCGGAATTCGGGTGTGTGGGATTCGGAAGTGTGGGATTCGGGAGTGTGGGATTCGGGAGTGTGGGATTCGGGAGTGTGGGATTCGGGTGTGTGGGATTCGGGTGTGTGGGATTCGGAAGTGTGGGATTCGGGAGTGTGGGATTCGGGTGTGTGGGATTCGGGTGTGTGGGATTCGGGTGTGTGGGATTCAGGTGTGTGGGATTCAGGAGTGTGGGATTCGGGTGTGTGGGATTCGGGAGTGTGGGATTCGGGAGTGTGGGATTCGGGAGTGTGGGATTCGGGTGTGTGGGATTCGGGTGTGTGGGATTCAGGTGTGTGGGATTCAGGAGTGTGGGATTCGGGTGTGTGGGATTCGGGAGTGTGGGATTCGGGAGTGTGGGATTCGGGTGTGTGGGATTCAGGAGTGCGGGATTCGGGAGTGTGGGATTCGGGAGTGTGGGATTCGGGTGTGTGGGATTCGGGAGTGTGGGATTTGGGAGTGTGGGATTCGGGTGTGTGGGATTCGGGTGTGTGGGATTCAGGTGTGTGGGATTCAGGAGTGTGGGATTCGGGTGTGTGGGATTCGGGAGTGCGGGATTCGGGTGTGTGGGATTCGGGAGTGTGGGATTCGGGTGTGTGGGATTCGGGCGTGTGGGATTCGGGCGTGTGGGATTCGAGTGTGTGGGATTCGGGTGTGTGGGATTCGGGAGTGTGGGATTCGGGTGTGTGGGATTCGGGAGTGTGGGATTCGGGTGTGTGGGATTCGGGTGTGTGGGATTCGGGTGTGTGGGATTCGGGAGTGCGGGATTCGGGAGTGTGGGATTCGGGTGTGTGGGATTCGGGAGTGCGGGATTCGGAAGTGTGGGATTCAGGAGTGTGGGATTCGGGAGTGTGGGATTCGGGTGTGTGGGATTCGGGTGTGTGGGATTCAGAAGTGTGGGATTCGGGTGTGTGGGATTCGGGAGTGTGGGATTCGGGTGTGTGGGATTCGGGTGTGTGGGATTCGGGTGTGTGGGATTCGGGAGTGTGGGATTCGGGTGTGTGGGATTCGGAAGTGTGGGATTCGGGAGTGTGGGATTCGGGAGTGTGGGATTCGGGAGTGTGGGATTCGGGTGTGTGGGATTTGGGAGTGTGGGATTCGGGAGTGTGGGATTTGGGTGTGTGGGATTCGGAAGTGTGGGATTCGGGAGTGTGGGATTCGGGTGTGTGGAATTCGGGTGTGTGGGATTCGGGAGTATGGGATTCAGGAGTGTGGGATTCGGGTGTGTGGAATTCAGGAGTGTGGGATTCGGGAGTGTGGGATTCGGGAGCGTGGGATTCGGGTGTGTGGGATTCGGGAGTATGGGATTCAGGAGTGTGGGATTCGGGTGTGTGGAATTCAGGAGTGTGGGATTCGGGAGTGTGGGATTCGGGAGTGTGGGATTTGGGAGTGAGGGATTCGGGAGCGTGGGATTCGGGTGTGTGGGATTCGGGAGTATGGGATTCAGGAGTGTGGGATTCGGGTGTGTGGAATTCAGGAGTGTGGGATTCGGGAGTGTGGGATTCGGGAGTGTGGGATTCGGGAGTGTGGGATTCGGGTGTGTGGGATTCAGGAGTGCGGGATTCGGGAGTGTGGGATTCGGGAGTGCGGAATTCGGGTGTGTGGGATTCGGGTGTGTGGGATTCGGGTGTGTGGGATTCGGAAGTGTGGGATTCGGGAGTGTGGGATTCGGGAGTGTGGGATTCGGGTGTGTGGGATTCGGGTGTGTGGGATTCAGGTGTGTGGGATTCAGGAGTGTGGGATTCGGGTGTGTGGGATTCGGGAGTGTGGGATTCGGGAGTGTGGGATTCGGGAGTGTGGGATTCGGGTGTGTGGGATTCGGGAGTGTGGGATTCGGGAGTGTGGGATTCGGGTGTGTGGGATTCGGGAGTGTGGGATTCGGGTGTGTGGGATTCGGGTGTGTGGGATTCGGGTGTGTGGGATTCGGAAGTGTGGGATTCGGGAGTGTGGGATTCGGGTGTGTGGGATTCGGGTGTGTGGGATTCGGGAGTGTGTGATTCGGGAGTGTGGGATTCGGGAGTGTGGGATTCGGGAGTGTGGGATTCGGGTGTGTGGGATTCGGGAGTGTGGGATTCGGGTGTGTGGGATTCGGGAGTGTGGGATTCGGGAGTGTGGGATTCGGGAGTGTGGGATTCGGGTGTGTGGGATTCGGGAGTGTGGGATTCGGGTGTGTGGGATTCGGGTGTGTGGGATTCGGGAGTGTGGGATTCGGGAGTGTGGGATTCGGGAGTGTGGGATTCGGGTGTGTGGGATTCGGGAGTGTGGGATTCGGTTGTGTGGGATTCGGGTGTGTGGGATTCGGGAGTGTGGGATTCGGGTGTGTGGGATTCGGGTGTGTGGGATTCGGGTGTGTGGGATTCGGGTGTGTGGGATTCGGGAGTGTGAGATTCGGGTGTGTGGGATTCGGGTGTGTGGGATTCAGGTATGTGGGATTCAGGATTTTGGGATTCGGGAGTGTGGGATTCGGGTGTGTGGGATTCGGGTGTGTGGGATTCAGGTATGTGGGATTCAGGATTTTGGGATTCGGGAGTGTGGGATTCAGGAGTGCGGGATTCTTGCTGACTCAGAAGGGGGTGTTCGGTGCCTCTACAGAGAGGCTGCTGCTTTTCTTCATTGGTTGTAAATCAGACTTTTGTTGGTTTTCTCTCCCTCTGAAGAGCTGCGATTCTCACCTTCAATTCAGAGTTGTCCCTGCAGTACTTCTTCTTCACCACAAGATGTCGTCTGTCCTCTGGAATACCACCCAGTGTCACTCAGTGTTTATTTTGGCAGAAAATGTCGATTTAGTTTTAGTTTTAGGACTTTAGTTTTCTGCAATTGTTTTAGTCGTATTTAATCATCTAAAATCCAATGTTTGTAATTAGTTTACATTTCTCTACAATACGGCTGGAGTGAGAAATCTCATCTATTATATAAAAGAAGACGGATCCTGAGGTCCTGAGTCTGTGTGTGAATCTCGAAGGGTCATCGTGTCCGGTGGGTCCCGGGGGTGGGGGGTTGGGTGGGGACCTTCTGGGACTTTCTGGGACCTTCTGGGACCTTCTGGGACCTTCTCCTGAGAAGACTGATCCTGAGGTCCTGAGTCTGTGTGTGAATCTCGAAGGGTCATCGTGTCCGGCGGGTCCCGGGGGTGGGGGGTTGGGTGGTCTGGGACCTTCTGGGACCTTCTGGGACCTTCTCCTGAGAAGACTGATCATGAGGTCCTGAGTCTGTGTGTGAATCTCGAAGGGTCTTCGTGTCCGGCGGGTCCCGGGGGTGGGGGGGTTGGGTGGTCTGGGACCTTCTGGGACCTTCTGGGACCTTCTGGGACCTTCTCCTGAGAAGACTGATCATGAGGTCCTGAGTCTGTGTGTGAATCTCGAAGGGTCATCGTGTCCGGCGGGTCCCGGGGGTGGGTGGTCTGGGACTTTCTGGGACCTTCTGGGACCTTCTGGGACCTTCTCCTGAGAAGACTCCAATACTATTCAGAAGTTCCTTCTCAGAGAATTGGGAATTTCCGCCTCTTCCATGGAGAAGGCCAAGGGGGGTGGGGTGAGAAGAAGTTCATTGATCTACCGACTCAGTAAAGAGATATTTCCTCGGATCGGCTTCCAATCCTAATCAATAAGCTGATCAAGTCGTAAAGTTGCAGTTAAAATACTTGTGAGGGTAAGCCCCGCCCCCCTCTCCCATTATTTATTTATAAAGTATTGATCAGTATCAATGAGTTCACATCCTGAATGGATATTTGTTCCCTTCTCCATAATGAATCTCCGGAGATTTACAGGTTGTGAAGATCATGTGACTCTACAAGAACGAACCATGCCGCAGTTCTCTGCCAATCAAAGGGTTAAGTGGCATCAAGTTGGAGAGGCTGTTACCGGGCAACACCTTCATGACACCCCGAAGATGGCAATCGTTGTACCGATCCCCTAGATGTGTCTTCTGAGGTCTCTATTAAAGACCCGGCATCCCCCGCCATCGTCCCTCATGGGCTTTCCACAGGCATTCATTCCGTTACACTGGCCCTATACCCCCCCCCCTCCCCGATGGTTGCCATGGCAACTGTCTCCGGCGGTGGCTTCTGGGTACTGCTTCATTGAAAACCGAACAATACACCCACCGTAATGATACAAAGTGGGATGTGAAAGGCGTGCGTGGGCTTTACACATTCCAACAACACACAAGATAGTTATGTGACTTCCAAGAACAGGATGATGATGAAGAAGAAGAAGAAGTCAAACAAGTAGGAAGAAGAAGAAGAAGAAGAAGAAGAAGAAGAAGAAGAAGAAGTCAAACAAGTAGGAAGAAGAAGAAGAAGAAGAAGAAGAAGAAGAAGAAGAAGAAGAAGAAGAAGAAGAAGAAGAAGAAGAAGAAGAAGAAGAAGAAGAAGAAGAAGAAGAAGAAGAAGAAGTCAAACAAGTAGGAAGAAGAAGAAGAAGAAGAAGTCAAACAAGTAGGAAGAAGAAGAAGAAGAAGAAGAAGAAGAAGAAGAAGAAGAAGTCAAACAAGTAGGAAGAAGAAGAAGAAGAAGAAGAAGAAGAAGAAGTCAAACAAGTGGGAAGAAGAAGAAGAAGAAGAAGAAGAAGAAGAAGAAGAAGAAGAAGAAGAAGTCAAACAAGTAGGAAGAAGAAGAAGAAGAAGAAGAAGAAGAAGAAGAAGAAGAAGAAGTCAAACAAGTAGGAAGAAGAAGAAGAAGAAGAAGAAGTCAAACAAGTAGGAAGAAGAAGAAGAAGAAGAAGGAGTCAAACAAGTAGGAAGAAGAAGAAGAAGAAGAAGAAGTCAAACAAGTAGGAAGAAGAAGAAGAAGAAGAAGAAGAAGAAGTCAAACAAGTAGGAAGAAGAAGAAGAAGAAGAAGAAGAAGAAGAAGAAGAAGAAGAAGAAGTCAAACAATTAGGAAGAAGAAGAAGAAGAAGAAGAAGAAGAAGAAGAAGAAGAAGAAGAAGAAGAAGAAGAAGAAGAAGAAGAAGAAGAAGAAGAAGTCAAACAAGTAGGAAGAAGAAGAAGAAGAAGAAGAAGAAGAAGAAGAAGTCAAACAAGTAGGAAGAAGAAGAAGAAGAAGAAGAAGAAGAAGAAGAAGAAGAAGAAGAAGAAGAAGAAGAAGAAGTCAAACAAGTAGGAAGAAGAAGAAGAAGAAGAAGAAGAAGAAGAAGTCAAACAAGTAGGAAGAAGAAGAAGAAGAAGAAGAAGAAGAAGTCAAACAAGTAGGAAGAAGAAGAAGAAGAAGAAGAAGAAGAAGAAGAAGAAGAAGAAGAAGAAGAAGAAGAAGAAGAAGAAGAAGTCAAACAAGTAGGAAGAAGAAGAAGAAGAAGAAGAAGAAGAAGAAGAAGAAGAAGAAGAAGAAGTCAAACAAGTAGGAAGAAGAAGAAGAAGAAGAAGAAGTCAAACAAGTAGGAAGAAGAAGAAGAAGAAGAAGAAGTCAAACAAGTAGGAAGAAAAAGAAGAAGAAGAAGAAGTCAAACAAGTAGGAAGAAGAAGAAGAAGAAGAAGAAGAAGAAGAAGAAGAAGAAGAAGAAGAAGAAGAAGAAGTCAAACAAGTAGGAAGAAGAAGAAGAAGAAGAAGAAGAAGAAGAAGAAGAAGAAGAAGAAGAAGAAGAAGAAGAAGTCAAACAAGTAGGAAGAAGAAGAAGAAGAAGAAGAAGAAGAAGAAGAAGAAGAAGAAGAAGTCAAACAAGTAGGAAGAAGAAGAAGAAGAAGAAGAAGTCAAACAAGTAGGAAGAAGAAGAAGAAGAAGAAGGAGTCAAACAAGTAGGAAGAAGAAGAAGAAGAAGAAGAAGAAGAAGAAGAAGAAGTCAAACAAGTAGGAAGAAGAAGAAGAAGAAGAAGAAGAAGAAGAAGAAGAAGTCAAACAAGTAGGAAGAAGAAGAAGAAGAAGAAGAAGAAGAAGAAGAAGAAGAAGAAGAAGAAGAAGAAGAAGAAGAAGAAGAAGTCAAACAATTAGGAAGAAGAAGAAGAAGAAGAAGAAGAAGAAGAAGAAGAAGAAGAAGAAGAAGAAGAAGAAGAAGAAGAAGAAGAAGAAGAAGAAGAAGAAGAAGAAGAAGAAGAAGTCAAACAAGTAGGAAGAAGAAGAAGAAGAAGAAGAAGAAGAAGAAGAAGAAGTCAAACAAGTAGGAAGAAGAAGAAGAAGAAGAAGAAGAAGAAGAAGAAGAAGAAGAAGAAGAAGAAGAAGAAGAAGAAGAAGAAGAAGTCAAACAAGTAGGAAGAAGAAGAAGAAGAAGAAGAAGAAGAAGTCAAACAAGTAGGAAGAAGAAGAAGAAGAAGAAGAAGAAGAAGAAGAAGAAGTCAAACAAGTAGGAAGAAGAAGAAGAAGAAGAAGAAGAAGAAGAAGTCAAACAAGTAGGAAGAAGAAGAAGAAGAAGAAGAAGAAGAAGAAGAAGAAGAAGAAGAAGAAGAAGAAGAAGAAGAAGAAGAAGAAGAAGAAGAAGAAGAAGAAGAAGTCAAACAAGTAGGAAGAAGAAGAAGAAGAAGAAGAAGAAGAAGAAGAAGAAGTCAAACAAGTAGGAAGAAGAAGAAGAAGAAGAAGAAGTCAAACAAGTAGGAAGAAGAAGAAGAAGAAGTCAAACAAGTAGGAAGAAAAAGAAGAAGAAGAAGAAGTCAAACAAGTAGGAAGAAGAAGAAGAAGAAGAAGAAGAAGAAGAAGAAGAAGAAGAAGAAGAAGAAGAAGAAGAAGAAGAAGAAGAAGTCAAACAAGTAGGAAGAAGAAGAAGAAGAAGAAGAAGAAGAAGAAGAAGAAGAAGAAGAAGAAGAAGAAGTCAAACAAGTAGGAAGAAGAAGAAGAAGAAGAAGGAGTCAAACAAGTAGGAAGAAGAAGAAGAAGAAGAAGAAGAAGAAGTCAAACAAGTAGGAAGAAGAAGAAGAAGAAGAAGAAGAAGTCAAACAAGTAGGAAGAAGAAGAAGAAGAAGAAGAAGAAGAAGAAGAAGAAGAAGAAGAAGTCAAACAAGTAGGAAGAAGAAGAAGAAGAAGAAGAAGAAGAAGAAGAAGAAGTCAAACAAGTAGGAAGAAGAAGAAGAAGAAGAAGAAGAAGAAGAAGAAGTCAAACAAGTAGGAAGAAGAAGAAGAAGAAGAAGAAGAAGAAGAAGAAGTCAAACAAGTAGGAAGAAGAAGAAGAAGAAGAAGAAGTCAAACAAGTAGGAAGAAGAAGAAGAAGAAGAAGAAGAAGAAGAAGAAGAAGAAGTCAAACAAGTAGGAAGAAGAAGAAGAAGAAGAAGAAGAAGAAGAAGAAGAAGAAGAAGAAGAAGAAGAAGAAGAAGAAGAAGTCAAACAAGTAGGAAGAAGAAGAAGAAGAAGAAGAAGTCAAACAAGTAGGAAGAAGAAGAAGAAGAAGAAGAAGAAGAAGAAGAAGAAGAAGAAAAAGAAGGAAGAAGAAAGAAGAAAGAAGGAAGAAGGAAGAAGGAAGAAGGAAGAAGGAAGAAGGAAGAAGGAAGAAGAAGAAGGAGAAGGAGAAGGAGAAGGAGAAGGAGAAGAAGAAGAAGGAAGAAGAAGGAGGAGGAGGAGGAGGAGGAGGAGGAGGAGGATGAGGACGAAGAAGGAAGAAGGTTGTTTCATCCTTGTTGATGAAAGTTAAGAGATGGAAATGAAGAGAACTTGTCACTTCCACACAACAATAGAGATCCCCTCCATCCCTCGGAGCTCAGATTCCACAAGGTGTCTCCAAATACTTTTATTAGGAGTGGAACTTCTTCCTACAACTGGTCCCTGAAGAGTCTGCAGGATCTCCTGAGCAGTGAGGAGGGGAGGAGGGGAGGGGGGAGGAGGGGGGGGAGGGGAGGAGGGGAGGGGGGGAGGAGGGGAGGAGGGGAGGAGGGGAGGGGGGAGGTGGGGAGGAGGGGAGGAGGGGAGGGGGGGAGGAGGGGAGGAGGGGAGGAGGGGAGGGGGGAGGTGGGGAGGAGGGGAGGGGGGAGGAGTCTCATGTAAGGTGGGCACAGACCAATGATCCTGGGTGAACCCTTTGGGGGTGATTAGAAGACCAGATATACCAGGCTCCATATTATAAATACGTTTTTCTTGAGGAAGGGATCCCGGGGGGCTCAGAACTTGTCTCCACTCACCAGATGGTATTCAGAGATTTGTTCCATCTATTACTATACAGCACAACGTACAGAAAAGCCATTCACATGTAAAATAAAAGCCTGTCTGTACTGCATGTATTTCTATACTTCATGAAACACCCCAAAACCCATCAACCAACAAAATGTAAAATATTACATGAAAAAGTTACCTTGTGAACTTTAAGAAATACATAAAACAACAAAGAAAAACAGCAAAAGAGAAGGCGGGGCTTATAAAGGGTTCAATAGAAACAAGTTTTAGCAATTTAGATCGGGTTGAGGTCAGGACACTGTGCAGACCAGTCAAGTTCCTCCACCCCAAACTCACTCATCAATGTCTTTATGGACCTAGCTTTGTGCACTGGTCCCAATCATTTGATGCAGGGAGGATTATGGTGTCGAGGGGGAGGGAGGATTATGGGGTTTGGGGGGAGGGGGGATTATGGTGAGGGGGTTGTTTTTCAGGGGTTGGCCCCTTAGTTCCAGTGAAGGGAACTCTTAAGGCGTCAGCACACCAAGACATTTTGGACAATTTCATGCTCCCAATTTTGTGGGAGGAGTTTGGGGACGGCCCCTTCCTGTTCCAACATGACTGCCCACCAGTGTACAAAGCAAGGTCCATAAAGCCATGGAAGAGCGAGTTTGGGGTGGAGGAGCTTCACTTGCCTGCACAGAGTCCTGACCTCAACCAGATAGAACACCTTTGGGATGAATTAGAGCGGAGACTGAGAGCCAGGCCTTCTCATCCAACATCAGTGCCTGACCTCACAAATGCTCTTCTGGAAGAATGGTCAAACATTCCCATAGACACCCTCCTAAACCTTGTGGACGGCCTTCCCAGAAGAGGTGAAGCTGTTATAGCTGCAAAGGGCGGAGCCAACTCAATATTGAACCCTCCGGACTAAGACTGGGATGCCATTAAAGGTCATGTGTGTGTAAAGGCAGGTGTCCCAATACTTCTGGTACTATAGTGTATATATACTGTATATGACCCTTGTGTATATATACTGTATATGACCCTTGTGTATATATATATATGACCCTTGTGTATATATACTGTATATGACCCTTGTGTATATATATATATGACCCTTGTGTATATATATATATGACCCTTGTGTATATATATACTGTATATGACCCTTGTGTATATATATATATGACCCTTGTGTATATATACTGTATATGACCCTTGTGTATATATACTGTATATGACCCTTGTGTATATATATATATGACCCTTGTGTATATATACTGTATATGACCCTTGTGTATATATACTGTATATGACCCTTGTGTATATATACTGTATATGACCCTTGTGTATATATATATATGACCCTTGTGTATATATACTGTATATGACCCTTGTGTATATATACTGTATATGACCCTTGTGTATATATATATATGACCCTTGTGTATATATACTGTATATGACCCTTGTGTATATATATATATATGACCCTTGTGTATATATACTGTATATGACCCTTGTGTATATATACTGTATATGACCCTTGTGTATATATATATATATGACCCTTGTGTATATATACTGTATATGACCCTTGTGTATATATACTGTATATGACCCTTGTGTATATATATATATATGACCCTTGTGTATATATACTGTATATGACCCTTGTGTATATATACTGTATATGACCCTTGTGTATATATACTGTATATGACCCTTGTGTATATATACTGTATATGACCCTTGTGTATATATACTGTATATGACCCTTGTATATATATACTGTATATGACCCTTGTGTATATATATACTGTATATGACCCTTGTGTATATATATACTGTATATGACCCTTGTGTATATATACTGTATATGACCCTTGTGTATATATACTGTATATGACCCTTGTGTATATATACTGTATATGACCCTTGTATATATATACTGTATATGACCCTTGTGTATATATACTGTATATGACCCTTGTGTATATATATATATATGACCCTTGTGTATATATACTGTATATGACCCTTGTGTATATATATACTGTATATGACCCTTGTGTATATATATACTGTATATGACCCTTGTGTATATATATACTGTATATGACCCTTGTGTATATATACTGTATATGACCCTTGTATATATATACTGTATATGACCCTTGTGTATATATATACTGTATATGACCCTTGTGTATATATATACTGTATATGACCCTTGTGTATATATACTGTATATGACCCTTGTGTATATATACTGTATATGACCCTTGTGTATATATACTGTATATGACCCTTGTATATATATACTGTATATGACCCTTGTGTATATATACTGTATATGACCCTTGTGTATATATATATATATGACCCTTGTGTATATATACTGTATATGACCCTTGTGTATATATATACTGTATATGACCCTTGTGTATATATATACTGTATATGACCCTTGTGTATATATACTGTATATGACCCTTGTGTATATATATACTGTATATGACCCTTGTGTATATATATACTGTATATGACCCTTGTGTATATATATATATGACCCTTGTGTATATATATACTGTATATGATCCTTGTGTGTATATATATATGACCCTTGTGTATATATATACTGTATATGACCCTTGTGTATATATATATATGACCCTTGTGTATATATATATACTGTATATGACCCTTGTGTATATATATACTGTATATGACCCTTGTGTATATATATACTGTATATGACCCTTGTGTATATATATACTGTATATGACCCTTGTGTATATATATACTGTATATGACCCTTGTGTATATATATATATGACCCTTGTGTATATATATACTGTATATGATCCTTGTGTGTATATATATATGACCCTTGTGTATATATATACTGTATATGACCCTTGTGTATATATATATATGACCCTTGTGTATATATATATACTGTATATGACCCTTGTGTATATATACTGTATATGACCCTTGTGTATATATATAGATGACCCTTGTGTATATATACTGTATATGACCCTTGTGTATATTTCCGTGGTGGATCTCACACCATGGAAGCAGCATGTTTATTATTTATCCCGGCGGTAGGATTTGCAGCTTTGGTATATCGCTGTCTCTTCTCCTTGACGTGTGGCTGGTTCTTCTCTCACACTCGGCTGACAACGCGCTCGGTTGTCGCTGCTCCATTAACACTTTATTACCGCCGCTCCCCTGTGCCGCTCCACGCCGATTCCTAATACCCGAGCGCCGCTTCGCTCACACCTGGCTGACACCGCACCTGACTCTTCATTGCAGTCAATCTCACCCTCATTCCTCTTCGTCACAATAAATTTCAGCTCCTGTCCGTCACTCCGCTGCCTGGGGCGGTTTGGGATGGGTGGGGGGAGGGCTGAGCGGCGAGCGCCAATCCTCCAGCTCTGCTGCTTAGCTGACGGCACAAATCAATGCTTTCCATTACAGCGGGTGTATGTGGCGGGAGTCCGCCGACTGCGAATAGACGCTAATAGAATTAGGTGACAGCGGACGGGGGAGGGGGAGAGCAGCATTGGCGGGAAATAACGTGAAAGCAAAACTTCCCTCTCTGCATTAACATTGTGATCCTCATCTTCCCATCATTATACAGAGATAGGAAGAGAGATTACAGGGGAACTATACCCCCTCCATCACCAGGAACTCCGTGTGATCCTCATCTTCCCATCATTATACAGAGATAGGAAGAGAGATTACAGGGGAACTATACCCCCTCCATCACCAGGAACTCCGTGTGATCCTCATCTTCCCATCATTATACAGAGATAGGAAGGAGATTACAGGGGAACTATACCCCCTCCATCACCAGGAACTCCGTGTGATCCTCATCTTCTCATCATTATACAGAGATAGGAAGAGAGATTACAGGGGAACTATACCCCCTCCATCACCAGGAACTCCGTGTGATCCTCATCTTCTCATCATTATACAGAGATAGGAAGAGAGATTACAGGGGAACTATACCCCCTCCATCACCAGGAACTCCGTGTGATCCTCATCTTCCCATCATTATACAGAGATAGGAAGGAGATTACAGGGGAACTATACCCCCTCCATCACCAGGAACTCCGTGTGATCCTCATCTTCCCATCATTATACAGAGATAGGAAGAGAGATTACAGAGGAACTATACCCCCTCCATCACCAGGAACTCTGTGTGATCCTCATCTTCCCATCATTACACAGACATAGGAAGGAGATTACAGGGGAACTATACCCCCTCCATCACCAGGAACTCCGTGTGATCCTCATCTTCCCATCATTATACAGAGATAGGAAGGAGATTACAGGGGAACTATACCCCCTCCATCACCAGAAACTCCGTGTGATCCTCATCTTCCCATCATTATACAGAGATAGGAAGAGAGATTACAGAGGAACTATACCCCCTCCATCCCCAGGAACTCCGTGTGATCCTCATCTTCCCATCATTATACAGAGATATATAGAGAGATTACAGGGGAACTATACCCCCTCCATCACCAGGAACTCCGTGTGATCCTCATCTTCTCATCATTATACAGAGATAGGAAGAGAGATTACAGGGGAACTATACCCCCTCCATCACCAGGAACTCCGTGTGATCCTCATCTTCTCATCATTATACAGAGATAAGAAGGGAGATTACAGGGGAACTATACCCCCTCCATCACCAGGAACTCCGTGTGATCCTCATCTTCTCATCATTATACAGAGATAGGAAGAGAGATTACAGAGGAACTATACCCCCTCCATCACCAGGAACTCCGTGTGATCCTCATCTTCTCATCATTATACAGAGATAGGAAGAGAGATTACAGGGGAACTATACCCCCTCCATCACCAGGAACTCCGTGTGATCCTCATCCTCCCATCACAGAGATAGGAAGAGAGATTACAGGGGAACATACCTCCATCACCAGGAACTCCGTGTGATCCTCATCCTCCCATCATTATACAGAGATAGGAAGAGAGATTACAGGGGGAACTATACCCCCTCCATCACCAGGAACTCCGGTGATCCTCATCCTCCTCATCTTCATCATTATACAGAGATAGGAAGAGAGATTACAGGGGAACTATACCCCCTCCATCACCAGGAACTCCGTGTGATCCTCATCCTCCCATCATTATACAGAGATAGGAAGAGAGATTACAGAGGAACTATACCCCCTCCATCACCAGGAACTCCGTGTGATCCTCATCTTCCCATCATTATACAGAGATAGGAAGGAGATTACAGGGGAACTATACCCCCTCCATCACCAGGAACTCCGTGTGATCCTCATCCTCCCATCATTATACAGAGATAGGAAGGAGATTACAGAGGGAACTATACCCCCTCCATCACCAGGAACTCCGTGTGATCCTCATCTTCCCATCATTATACAGAGATAGGAAGAGAGATTACAGGGGAACTATACCCCTCCATCACCAGGAACTCCGTGTGATCCTCATCCTCCCATCATTATACAGAGATAGGAAGAGAGATTACAGGGGAACTATACCCCCTCCATCACCAGGAACTCCGTGTGATCCTCATCCTCCCATCATTATACAGAGATAGGAAGAGAGATTACAGGGGAACTATACCCCCTCCATCACCAGGAACTCCGTGTGATCCTCATCCTCCCATCATTATACAGAGATAGGAAGAGAGATTACAGGGGAACTATACCCCCTCCATCACCAGGAACTCCGTGTGATCCTCATCCTCCCATCATTATACAGAGATAGGAAGAGAGATTACAGGGGAACTATACCCCCTCCATCACCAGGAACTCCGTGTGATCCTCATCTTCCCATCATTATACAGAGATAGGAAGAGAGATTACAGGGGAACTATACCCCCTCCATCACCAGGAACTCCGTGTGATCCTCATCCTCCCATCATTATACAGAGATAGGAAGAGAGATTACAGGGGAACTATACCCCCTCCATCACCAGGAACTCCGTGTGATCCTCATCCTCCCATCATTATACAGAGATAGGAAGAGAGATTACAGGGGAACTATACCCCCTCCATCACCAGGAACTCCGTGTGATCCTCATCTTCCCATCATTATACAGAGATAGGAAGAGAGATTACAGGGGAACTATACCCCCTCCATCACCAGGAACTCCGTGTGATCCTCATCCTCCCATCATTATACAGAGATAGGAAGGAGATTACAGGGGAACTATACCCCCTCCATCACCAGGAACTCCGTGTGATCCTCATCCTCCCATCATTATACAGAGATAGGAAGAGAGATTACAGGGGAACTATACCCCCTCCATCACCAGGAACTCTGTGTGATCCTCATCTTCCCATCATTATACAGAGATAGGAAGAGAGATTACAGGGGAACTATACCCCCTCCATCACCAGGAACTCCGTGTGATCTTCATCCTCCCATCATTATACAGAGATAGGAAGAGAGATTACAGGGGAACTATACCCCCTCCATCACCAGGAACTCCGTGTGATCCTCATCTTCCCATCATTATACAGAGATAGGAAGAGAGATTACAGGGGAACTATACCCCCTCCATCACCAGGAACTCCGTGTGATCCTCATCTTCCCATCATTATACAGAGATAGGAAGAGAGATTACAGGGGAACTATACCCCCTCCATCACCAGGAACTCCGTGTGATCCTCATCTTCCCATCATTATACAGAGATAGGAAGAGAGATTACAGGGGAACTATACCCCCTCCATCACCAGGAACTCCGTGTGATCCTCATCTTCCCATCATTATACAGAGATAGGAAGAGAGATTACAGGGGAACTATACCCCCTCCATCACCAGGAACTCCGTGTGATCTTCATCCTCCCATCATTATACAGGGATAGGAAGAGAGATTACAGGGGAACTATACCCCCTCCATCACCAGGAACTCCGTGTGATCCTCATCTTCTCATCATTATACAGAGATAGGAAGAGAGATTACAGGGGAACTATACCCCCTCCATCACCAGGAACTCCGTGTGATCCTCATCCTCCCATCATTATACAGAGATAGGAAGAGAGATTACAGGGGAACTATACCTCCCTCCATCACCAGGAACTCCGTGTGATCCTCATCTTCCCATCATTATACAGAGATAGGAAGAGAGATTACAGGGGAACTATACCCCCTCCATCACCAGGAACTCCGTGTGATCCTCATCTTCCCATCATTATACAGAGATAGGAAGAGAGATTACAGGGGAACTATACCCCCTCCATCACCAGGAACTCTGTGTGATCCTCATCTTCTCATCATTATACAGAGATATATAGAGAGATTACAGGGGAACTATACCCCCTCCATCACCAGGAACTCCGTGTGATCCTCATCTTCTCATCATTATACAGAGATAGGAAGGGAGATTACAGAGGAACTATACCCCCTCCATCACCAGGAACTCCGTGTGATCCTCATCTTCCCATCATTATACAGAGATAGGAAGGAGATTACAGGGGAACTATACCCCCTCCATCACCAGGAACTCCGTGTGATCCTCATCTTCTCATCATTATACAGAGATAGGAAGAGAGATTACAGAGGAACTATACCCCCTCCATCACCAGGAACTCCTGTGATCCTCATCCTCCCATCATTATACAGAGATGTATAGAGAGATTACAGAGGAACTATACCCCCTCCATCACCAGGAACTCCGTGTGATCCTCATCTTCCCATCATTATACAGAGATAGGAAGGAGATTAAAGGGGAACTATACCCCCCTCCATCACCAGGAACTCCGTGTGATCCTCATCTTCCCATCATTATACAGAGATAGGAAGGAGATTACCAGGGAACTATACCCCCTCCATCACCAGGAACTCCGTGTGATCCTCATCTTCCCATCATTATACAGAGATAGGAAGGAGATTACAGAGGAACTATACCCCCTCCATCACCAGGAACTCCGTGTGATCCTCATCTTCCCATCATTATACAGAGATAGGAAGGAGATTACAGGGGAACTATACCCCCTCCATCACCAGGAACTCCGTGTGATCCTCATCTTCTCATCATTATACAGAGATAGGAAGGGAGATTACCAGGGAACTATACCCCCTCCATCACCAGGAACTCCGTGTGATCCTCATCTTCCCATCATTATACAGAGATAGGAAGGAGATTACAGGGGAACTATACCCCCTCCATCACCAGGAACTCCGTGTGATCCTCATCCTCCCATCATTATACAGAGATAGGAAGAGAGATTACAGGGGAACTATACCCCCTCCATCACCAGGAACTCCGTGTGATCCTCATCTTCCCATCATTATACAGAGATAGGAAGAGAGATTACAGGGGAACTATACCCCCTCCATCACCAGGAACTCCGTGTGATCCTCATCTTCCCATCATTATACAGAGATAGGAAGAGAGATTACAGAGGAACTATACCCCCTCCATCACCAGGAACTCCATGTGATCCTCATCCTCCCATCATTATACAGAGATAGGAAGGGAGATTACAGAGGAACTATACCCCCTCCATCACCAGGAACTCCGTGTGATCCTCATCCTCCCATCATTATACAGAG
>JBBGZY010002974.1:112500-150000 GCA_037952925.1 Lithobates clamitans
CTCCTCCTCCTCCCAAATCTATCTCTCCACCCCTCAACTCACTCCATCAGTCTCCTCCTCCTCCCAAATCTATCTCTCCACCCCTCAACTCACCCCATCAGTCTCCTCCTCCTCCCAAATCTATCTCTCCACCCCTCAACTCACTCCATCAGTCTCCTCCTCCTCCCAAATCTATCTCTCCACCCCTCAACTCACCCCATCAGTCTCCTCCTCCTCCCAAATCTATCTCTCCACCCCTCAACTCACTCCATCGGTCTCCTCCTCCTCCCAAATCTATCTCTCCACCCCTCAACTCACCCCATCAGTCTCCTCCTCCTCCCAAATCTATCTCTCCACCCCTCAACTCACTCCATCAGTCTCCTCCTCCTCCCAAATCTATCTCTCCACCCCTCAACTCACTCCATCAGTCTCCTCCTCCTCCCAAATCTATCTCTCCACCCCTCAACTCACTCCATCAGTCTCCTCCTCCTCCCAAATCTATCTCTCCACCCCTCAACTCTCTCCATCAGTCTCCTCCTCCTCCCAAATCTATCTCTCCACCCCTCAACTCACTCCATCAGTCTCCTCCTCCTCCCAAATCTATCTCTCCACCCCTCAACTCACTCCATCAGTCTCCTCCTCCTCCCAAATCTATCTCTCCACCCCTCAACTCACTCCATCAGTCTCCTCCTCCTCCCAAATCTATCTCTCCACCCCTCAACTCACCCCATCAGTCTCCTCCTCCTCCCAAATCTATCTCTCCACCCATCAACTCACTCCATCAGTCTCCTCCTCCTCCCAAATCTATCTCTCCACCCCTCAACTCACTCCATCAGTCTCCTCCTCCTCCTCCCAAATCTATCTCTCCACCCATCAACTCACTCCATCAGTCTCCTCCTCCTCCCAAATCTATCTCTCCACCCCACAACTCACCCCATCAGTCTCCTCCTCCCAAATCTATCTCTCCACCCCTCAACTCACTCCATCAGTCTCCTCCTCCCAAATCTATCTCTCCACCCCACAACTCACCCCATCAGTCTCCTCCTCCTCCCAAATCTATCTCTCCACCCCTCAACTCCCCCATCAGTCTCCTCCTCCTCCCAAATCTATCTCTCCACCCCTCAACTCACTCCATCAGTCTCCTCCTCCTCCCAAATCTATCTCTCCACCCCTCAACTCTCTCCATCAGTCTCCTCCTCCTCCCAAATCTATCTCTCCACCCCTCAACTCACCCCATCAGTCTCCTCCTCCTCCCAAATCTATCTCTCCACCCCTCAACTCACTCCATCAGTCTCCTCCTCCTCCCAAATCTATCTCTCCACCCCTCAACTCACTCCATCAGTCTCCTCCTCCTCCCAAATCTATCTCTCCACCCCTCAACTCACCCCATCAGTCTCCTCCTCCTCCCAAATCTATCTCTCCACCCCTCAACTCACTCCATCAGTCTCCTCCTCCTCCCAAATCTATCTCTCCACCCCTCAACTCACTCCATCAGTCTCCTCCTCCTCCCAAATCTATATCTCCACCCCTCAACTCACTCCATCAGTCTCCTCCTCCTCCCAAATCTATCTCTCCACCCCTCAACTCACCCCATCAGTCTCCTCCTCCCAAATCTATCTCTCCACCCCTCAACTCCCCCATCAGTCTCCTCCTCCTCCCAAATCTATCTCTCCACCCCTCAACTCACTCCATCAGTCTCCTCACGCATCACTAACTTACTAACCGACATATCTGTATGGATGTCACACCACTTCCTCCAACTCAACTTCTCCAAAACCGAGCTTATAATATTTCCTCCCCCACGTGCCTCTTTCCTTGACTTCTCTGTGAAGAGCAATGGCAAAACCATCCTCCCATCCCCCCATGTCAGGGTGCTAGGTGTTATCCTGGACTCCTAACCCTCCTTTCATCCCCACATCAAATAGCTTTCCAAAGCTTGCCGCCTCAACCTCCAAGATGGTCATAGACTATGGGCATCCTGCATGAGATGGTCATAGACTATGGGCATCCTGCAGGAGATGGTCATAGACTATGAGCATCCTGCAGGAGATGGTTATAGACTATGAGCATCCTACAAGAGATGGGTATAGACTATGGGCATCCTGCAGGAGATGGTTATAGACTATGGGCATCCTACAAGAGATGGGTATAGACTATGGGCATCCTGCAGGAGATGGTCATAGACTATGGGCATCCTACAAGAGATGGTTATAGACTATGAGCATCCTGCAGGAGATGGTTATAGACTATGGGCATCCTGCAGGAGATGGTTATAGACTATGAGCATCCTACAAGAGATGGGTATAGACTATGGGCATCCTGCAGGAGATGGTTACAGACTATGGGCATCCTACAAGAGATGGGTATAGGACTATGGGCATCCTACAGGAGATGGTTATAGACTATGAGCATCCTACAGGAGATGGTTATAGACTATGAGCATCCTGCAGGAGATGGTTATAGACTATGGGCATCCTACAAGAGATGGGTATAGACTATGGGCATCCTGCAGGAGATGGTTATAGACTATGGGCATCCTGCAAGAGATGGTTATAGACTATGGGTATCCTGCAGGAGATGGGTATAGACTATGGGCATCCTGCAGGAGATGGGTATAGACTATGGGCATCCTACAAGAGATGGGTATAGACTATGGGCATCCTGCAGGAGATGGTTATAGACTATGAGCATCCTGCAGGAGATGGTTATAGACTATGGGCATCCTACAAGAGATGGGTATAGACTATGGGCATCCTGCAGGAGATGGTTATAGACTATGGGCATCCTACAAGAGATGGGTATAGACAATGGGCATCCTGCAGGAGATGGTTATAGACAATGGGCATCCTACAAGTGATGGTTATAGACTATGAGCATCCTGCAGGAGATGGTTATAGACTATGGGCATCCTGCAGGAGATGGTTATAGACTATGAGCATCCTACAAGAGATGGGTATAGACTATGGGCATCCTGCAGGAGATGGGTATAGGACTATGGGCATCCTACAGGAGATGGTTATAGACTATGAGCATCCTGCAGGAGATGGTTATAGACTATGGGCATCCTACAAGAGATGGGTATAGACTATGGGCATCCTGCAGGAGATGGTTATAGACTATGGGCATCCTGCAAGAGATGGTTATAGACTATGGGTATCCTGCAGGAGATGGGTATAGACTATGGGCATCCTACAAGAGATGGGTATAGACTATGGGCATACTACAGGAGATGGTCATAGACCAGTGGCGACCCATCCATAGGGGGAGCCTGGGCGCTGCCCCCCCACCCCCCTCCAGGCAGTCACAAAAAAAATTTAAACTGGCCCTTTAAAAAAAAAAGAAAATACAAAAAAACGTCCTTAGGTGCACTGTGTTCGGACGCCGGACACAGTGCACTTATGGGAAGCGCCATGTCAATGCAATCACGAGATTGCAGACGCTGCGCTTCATTTGCGACACTTTCTGAAGCACCGAGTAGCTTCCGCCGGCACTCATAGTATGTATTACTGCGGCCAGGCGGTTTGATTGACATCTCAGTTTGATGTCACTTCCTGTTTTCTCTTTCCCATTGCGCCCGGGAGAGAGGAAACAGGAAGTATGAGAGGAACGGCCTCTCCACAGGAGACACCACTGGAGGAGACAACACACAGCAAGGCAAGTAACAGAAGAGGGGAGTTTGATGTGACACAGGCAGGCTACTGCATTTGATGGGACACAGGCTGCATTTTATGTGACACAGGCTGCATGTAACGAGGGACTCCGCTGGGGACACCTGATGGCATCTGATGGCAGGCGATGTGGCTCGTGACACGCTCAGGGCTCCTACTGATTCTGCATTATGGTGAGTTTAATGATTTCCTTTTATAATATAATGTAATAATAGAAATAATGCACTTCAATCATCCTGACACCATAACAACCATGGTGCCGGGTTGATTGAAATGCTAACACCAGGTGTTTGGAGTATCTTTATCTGCTCATTGTTAAACTTTCTAGAATACACATTTCTATTGTTGTGTAGGATCTGGGCCTGCTGTCCCTCCATCCCTCTCACCCTCTCCCTCCATCCCTCGTTCATCTCAGACGCTAACCACACCACCTTAGAGCCACACCCACTATTTTGCTGAAACCACGCCCATTTTCACCAAGTGGGAGGGGTCAAAAAGAAAGGACGGGGTCTGCGCCCCCCATCCTAAAACTTCACCAGCCGCCACTGTCATAGACTATGGGCATCTTAGAAGAGATGGGTATAGACTATGGGTATAGATTGTGGGCATACCACTACAAGAGATGGTCAGAGACTGGAGAAGGGTTATATAAGACAGTTAGAAATATCTGCTATTACGGCCCTTTTTACAAACCACACATAAGAAAGAAAAGTAATAGAAATAAGTAAGATGTGAATCAAATCATTTATCTACCAGAAGTCAATCTTGGGGTTCATTCCTGATGCCGCGTACACACGAGCAGATTTGATGGCTTTTCCGATGGGATTCCGCTCAAGTTTGCCTTGCATACACATGGTCGCTGTAATTACGACCGTCAAGAACGCGGTGACGTACAACACTACAACGAGCCGAGAAAATGAAGTTCAATGCTTCCGAGCACGCATCGAATTGTTCCTGAGCATGCATAGAAATTTTGCGCGTCGGAATTGCCACAGACAAATGCATTTTCCGATAGGAACTTTTCCCAACCGAAAAATTGAGAACATGCTCTTAATCTTTTGCTGGCTGATGTCCGATGGAGCATACACACGGTCGCATTTTCAGACGAAAAACTCTCATCAGTCTTTTGCGGGCCGAAAATCTGATCGTGTGTACGCAGCATAAGGTGGTCGGGGGGGTGGGGTGGTAGAAGGAGTTTTACTATCTCCCCTGTTCCCCCCTGACCTCCCAACTATACCAGGTCATGAAGCTGCCCAGGGCTGTATAGATGGGGAAATGATACTGGTGCCACATTCAGCAGGCACTGAACACGCATTGCTGGGGGAGCACATTGCAATGGCTTCTATCCTTAAGGCTTCTACCTCTAAGTGATTCTTTCTACAAGTGATATGCACTTCAATCTCTGCTTCAAGTTCTGCCTCATCTGATCATTCCTTCTCTGTCTCTTTACAGGTATGTGTCAGCTCAACCACATCTTCCACCGTTAAATGAAATTTGGATTTGCTTGCTATCTCTGTGTGTGTGTGTCTTTGGTATGTGGCCTTCTCTATCTGTTGTCCTGTGTGCACAACCATGACGTTGTTATTTGTTGCTCTAGACTGTCTTACCTAAGTTTTATGTGTTGATCTTATCTTGGCCTCTGGCATCTAGCATTTGCTATTCTGACTTTGGAAGCAAAAAGTCCACTTTGATTGTTAGGCATTCTTATAGTCACTCATGATTAATTAACGAACTTCAACCCCACCCTTATAACAGTATATATTTGAGCATCCTTAAGGGGAGAGCACATTGCTGGGGGAACACATTGCAATGGCTTTTATCTTTAAGGCTTCTATCTCTAATGCCCCGTACACACGGTCGGACTTTGTTCGGACATTCCGACAACAAAATCCTAGGATTTTTTCCGACGGATGTTGGCTCAAACTTGTCTTGCATACACACGGTCACACAAAGTTGTTGGAAAATCCGATCGTTCTGAACGCGGTGATGTAAAACACGTATGTCGGGACTATAAACGGGGCAGTGGCCAATAGCTTTCATCTCTTTATTTATTCTGAGCATGCGTGGCAGGAGTCGGAACCCACAGAACTTGGTCTCTATTCCTCTTTCCAAAACCAGCCCCCCCTTTTCCTGTGCCCTGTGGAACACACGTTCTGTCTGCAACAAACTCACCGCCCTTCACGACCTCTTTATCACAAATTCCTTTAACCTACTTGCCATTACTGAAACCTGGGTTCATGAATCGGACACTATTTCTCCTGCTTCCCTCTCCCATGGTGGCCTTCTCTGGACTCACTTCCCCAGACCAAGTGGACGGAAGGGAGGTGGAGTGGGAATCCTTCTAGCCCCATGCAGCACCTATCAGGTACGTCACCCACCTCCCTCTCTGACACTATCCTCTTTTGAGGCACATTGCATTCGTCTATTCTCTCCCATTTCTCTAAGAATTGCTGTCATATACCGGCCCCCTGGACCAGTATCAGCCTTTCTTGATGACTTCTCTGCCTGCCTACCCTACTTTCTCTCTGCTGAAATCCCCACAATTATTCTTGGGGACTTCAACATCCCTGTTAACACTAACACTACTATTCTACCTTCAACACTCTACTCTGTCCTCCACTGCCTCCACCCAAAAACTCACTCACTGCCCAGGAGATCGCCAATCACTTCAAAACTAAGATTGATACAATTCATGAGGACATCACCAATGTGCAAAAACCTCCCCCATACAACACCCCATGTCCACAGATACAATCATTACTTCCCTCATTCAACCCTGCTACTATTACTGAGGTTGCTAAACTTTTATCTAGCACTCATCTAACCACCTGCCCCCTGGATCCTGCTCCCTCGCAAATGCTACGCTCACCCTCTGACTCGATTCTACACTCTCTAACGCACATTTTCAACCTCTCCCTCTCCTGTGGCATCTTCCCAAACACTCTAAATCATGCGCTAGTCACCCCCATACTAAAAAAGCCCTCACTGGATCCCACCAATCTCAACAACTTACGTCCCATCTCCTTACCCTCCTTCTCCTCCAAACTTCTTGAAAGACTAGTCTACAACCGACCAAGCGACCATCTGACCATGAATAAACTTCTTGATCCCCTTCAGTCCAGTTTTAGCCCTCAACACTCCACGGAAACTGCTCTCCTTAAACTCTCAAATGACCTACTAATGGCTAAAGCCAATGGACACTATTCTGTACTACTTCTCCTGGATCTCTCTGCTGCCTTTGACACAGTGGACCACCCCCTCCTCCTCAATAAACTCCTCTTCTTTGGTCTCTGTGACTATACTCTTCGCTGGTTCTCATCCTACCTATCACACCGCTCCTTCAGTGTCACTTACAACTCTACTTCCTCCTCTCCTCTTCCTTTCTCCGTTGGGGTCCCCCAAGGTTCTGTTCTTGGACCTCTCCTTTTCTCAATCTACACCACCTCCTTGGGTCAGTTGATTGCCTCCCACGGCTTTAAATATCATCTCTACGCTGATGACACCCAAATCTATCTCTCCACCCCCCCAGCTCTCTCCATCTGTCTCCTCACACATCACCAACTTACTAGCAGACATATCAGCCTGGATGTCACATCACTTCCTCAAACTCAACCTATCCAAAACCGAGCTCATGATATTTCCTCCCTCAGGTGCCACTTCCCCTGATTTCCCTGTCAAGATCAACGGCTCAACTATCAACCCATCTCCCCACGCCAAGGTCCTAGGTGTAACCTTGGACTCTGGACTAACCTTTCGGGCCCCACATCCAATCACTATCCAAAATTTGCCCCCTCAACCTTCGCAACATCTCCAAGATACGCCCCTTCCTAACCAATGACACCACAAAGCTTCTAATCCACTCCCTGGTCATCTCCCGCCTCGACTACTGCAACTCCCTCCTCATTGGTTTACCTCTAAATAGGCTCCTCCCCACTTAGGTCCATCATAAACGCTGCTGCCAGGCTCATCCACCACACAAACCGCTGAGCGTCTGCTACACCCCTCTGCCAATCCCTCCATTGGCTGTCACTCAACCAACAAATTAAATTCAAGATACTAACTATAACTTACAAAGCCATCCACAACCTGCCCCCAGCTACATCTCTAACCTGGTCTCAGAATACCAACCTAATCGTTCTCTTCGCTCCTCCCAAGACCTCCTGCTCTCAAACTCCCTCGTCACCTCATCCCATGCTCGCCTTCAGGACTTCTCCAGAGCCTCCCCCATCCTCTGGAATGCTCTACCCCAATCCGTCCGATTTTCTCCTACTTTATCCACTTTCAGACGATCCCTGAAAACTCATCTCTTCAGAGAAGCCTATCTGGCCCCCACCTAACAACTGTACATTTATCTTCTCAATCAGCCCATCCCCCACAGTTATTACCTCTTGTATCTCTGGACCTTCCCTCTTAGATTGTAAGCTCTAAGGAGCAGGGCCCTCTGATTCCTCCTGTATCAAAGTGTATTGTATTTGTACTGTCTACCCTCAAGTTGTAAAGCGCTACGTAAACTGTTGGCGCTATATAAATACTGTATAATAATAATAACACGAGCCGTTGAAGTGAATAGCGTGCAATGCAGTCGGTTGCGGTGCGGTGGGTCGCCATTTTCATAGTTATCAGGCCCATCAAATGTCGCTGAGAAGTAATCCACTGTAGCAGAGGAGTGGCCAGGGCTGCTCCATATAAGAATATTCTTCCATAACTGGCTGAGGGAAGCATGAAAACACTGCCTGGGACACTATATGCAGGGGCCCCAGGGGCCACACAATAAATGCCAAGAAGTTAGGGTTGTCACCTCATCCCTTTAAACCCGAACACATACAGTGAGGAGGGAAAGTATTCAGACCCCCTTCAATTTTTCACTCTTTGTTATATTGCAGCCATTTGCTAAAATCATTTAAGTTGATTTTTTTCCTCATTAATGTACACACAGCCCCCCATATTGTACACACAGCCCCCCATATTGTACACACAGCCCCCCATATTGTACACACAGCACCCCATATTGTACATACAGCACCCCATATTGTACATACAGCACCCCATATTGTACACACAGCCCCCATATTGTATACACAGCGCCTCATATTGTACACACAGCCCCCCATATTGTACACACAGCACCCCATATTGTACACACAGCACCCCATATTGTACACCCAGCACCCCATATTGTACACACAGCCCCCATATTGTATACACAGCGCCTCATATTGTACACACAGCACCCCATATTGTACACCCAGCACCCCATATTGTACACACAGCCCCCATATTGTATACACAGCGCCTCATATTGTACATACAGCACCCCATAATGTACACACAGCCCCCATATTGTATACACAGCGCCTCATATTGTACACACAGCACCCCATATTGTACACACAGCACCCCATATTGTACACACAGCACCTCATATTGTACATACAGCACCCCATATTGTACACACAGCACCCCATATTGTACACACAGCACCCCATATTGTACACACAACACCCCATATTGTACACACAGCACCCCATATTGTACACACAGCACCCCATATTGTACACACAGCACCCCATATTGTACACACAGCCCCCCCATATTGTACACACAGCACCCCATATTGTACAAACAGCTCCCCATATTGTACACACAACACCCCATATTGTACACACAGCCCCCCATATTGTACACACAGCACCCCATATTGTACACACAGCACCCCATATTGTATACACAGCCCCCCATATTGTACACACAACACCCCATATTGTACACACAGCCCCCCATATTGTACACATGGCACCCCATATTGTACACACGGCACCCCATATTGTACACACAGCACCCCATATTGTACACACAACACCCCATATTGTACACACAGCACCTCATATTGTACACACAGCCCCCCATATTGTACACACGGCACCCCATATTGTACACACGGCACCCCATATTGTACACACAGCACCCCATATTGTACACACAACACCCCATATTGTACACACAGCACCCCATATTGTACACACCGCACCCCATATTGTACACACAGCACCCCATATTGTACACACAGCCCCCCATATTGTACACATAGCACCCCATATTGTACACACGGCACCCCATATTGTACACACAGCACCCCATATTGTACACACAGCACCTCATATTGTACACACAGCTCCCCATATTGTACACACAGCACCTCATATTGTACACACAGCCCCTCATATTGTACACACGGCACCCCATATTGTACACACAGCACCCCATATTGTACACACAGCCCCCCATATTGTACACACAGCACCCCATATTGTACACACAGCCCCTCATATTGTACACACAGCACCCCATATTGTACACACAGCACCTCATATTGTACACACAGCACCCCATATTGTACACACAGCACCCCATATTGTACACACAGCACCTCATATTGTACACACAACACCCCATATTGTACACACAGCACCTCATATTGTACACACAGCTCCCCATATTGTACACACAGCACCTCATATTGTACACACAGCCCCTCATATTGTACACACGGCACCTCATATTATACACACGGCACCTCATATTATACACACGGCACCCCATATTGTACACACAGCCCCCCATATTGTACACACAGCACCCCATATTGTACACACAGCACCCCATATTGTACACACAGCACCCCATATTGTACACACAGCCCCTCATATTGTACACACAGCACCCCATATTGTACACACAGCACCCCATATTGTACACACAGCCCCCCATATTGTACACACAGCACCCCATATTGTACACACAGCCCCTCATATTGTACACACAGCACCCCATATTGTACACACAGCACCTCATATTGTACACACAGCACCCCATATTATACACACGGCACCCCATATTGTACACACGGCACCCCATATTGTACACACAGCACCCCATATTGTACACACAGCACCTCATATTGTACACACAGCACCCCATATTGTACACACAGCACCCCATATTGTACACACAGCACCCTATATTGTACACACAGCCCCCCATATTATACACACAGCACCCCATATTGGAAACACAGCACCCCATGTTGTACACACGGCACCTCATATTATACACACGGCACCCCATATTGTACACACGGCACCCCATATTATACACACAGCACCCCATAATGTACACCCAGCACCTCATATTGTACACACAGCCCCCCATATTGTACACACGGCACCTCATATTATACACACGGCACCCCATATTGTACACACAGCACCTCATATTATACACACAGCACCCCATATTATACACACAGCACCCCATATTGTACACACAGCACCCTATATTGTACACACAGCACCCCATATTGTACACACATCTCCCCATATTGTACACACAACACCCCATATTGTACACACAGCCCCCCATATTGTACACACAGCACCCCATATTGTATACACAGCCCCCCATATTGTACACACAACACCCCATATTGTACACACAGCCCCCCATATTGTACACACAGCCCCCCATATTGTACACATAGCACCCCATATTGTACACACGGCACCCCATATTGTACACACAGCACCTCATATTGTACACACAGCACCCCATATTGTACACACAGCACCCCATATTGTACACACAGCCCCCCATATTGTACACATAGCACCCCATATTGTACACACGGCACCCCATATTGTACACACAGCACCCCATATTGTACACACAGCACCTCATATTGTACACACAGCACCCCATATTGTACACACAGCACCCCATATTGTACACACAGCACCCCATATTGTACACACAGCACCCCATATTGTACACACAGCACCTCATATTGTACACACAGCCCCCCATATTGTACACACAGCACCCCATATTGTACACACAGCTCCCCATATTCTACACACGGCACCCCATATTGTACACACAGCACCCCATATTGTACACACAGCACCTCATATTGTACACACAGCCCCTCATATTGTACACACGGCACCCCATATTGTACACACGGCACCCCATATTGTACACACATCACCTCATATTATACACACAGCCCCCCATATTGTACACACAGCCCCCCATATTGTACACACGGCACCCCATATTGTACACACAGCCCCCCATATTGTACACACAGCCCCCCATATTGTACACACAGCACCCCATATTGTACACACAGCCCCCCATATTGTACACACAACACCCCATATTGTACACACAGCACCCCATATTGTACACACAGCACCCCCATATTGTACACACAGCCCCCCATATTGTACACACAGCCCCCCATATTGTACACACAGCCCCCCATACTGTACACACAGCCCCCCATATTGTACACAGAGCACCCCATATTGTACACACAGCACCCCATATTGTACACACAGCCCCCCATATTGTACACACAGCACCCCATATTGGAAACACAGCACCCCATGTTGTACACACGGCACCTCATATTATACACACGGCACCCCATATTGTACACACAGCCCCCCATATTGTACACACAGCACCCCATATTGGAAACACAGCACCCCATGTTGTACACACGGCACCTCATATTATACACACGGCACCCCATATTATACACACAGCACCCCATAATGTACACCCAGCACCTCATATTGTACACACAGCCCCCCATATTGTACACACGGCACCTCATATTATACACACGGCACCCCATATTGTACACACAGCACCTCATATTATACACACAGCACCCCATATTATACACACAGCACCCCATATTGTACACACAGCACCCTATATTGTACACACAGCACCCCATATTGTACACACATCTCCCCATATTGTACACACAACACCCCATATTGTACACACAGCCCCCCATATTGTACACACAGCACCCCATATTGTATACACAGCCCCCCATATTGTACACACAACACCCCATATTGTACACACAGCCCCCCATATTGTACACACAGCCCCCCATATTGTACACATAGCACCCCATATTGTACACACGGCACCCCATATTGTACACACAGCACCTCATATTGTACACACAGCACCCCATATTGTACACACAGCACCCCATATTGTACACACAGCCCCCCATATTGTACACATAGCACCCCATATTGTACACACGGCACCCCATATTGTACACACAGCACCCCATATTGTACACACAGCACCTCATATTGTACACACAGCACCCCATATTGTACACACAGCACCCCATATTGTACACACAGCACCCCATATTGTACACACAGCACCTCATATTGTACACACAGCACCCCATATTGTACACACAGCTCCCCATATTCTACACACGGCACCCCATATTGTACACACAGCACCCCATATTGTACACACAGCACCTCATATTGTACACACAGCCCCTCATATTGTACACACGGCACCCCATATTGTACACACGGCACCCCATATTGTACACACATCACCTCATATTATACACACAGCCCCCCATATTGTACACACAGCCCCCCATATTGTACACACGGCACCCCATATTGTACACACAGCCCCCCATATTGTACACACAGCCCCCCATATTGTACACACAGCCCCCCATATTGTACACACAACACCCCATATTGTACACACAGCACCCCATATTGTACACACAGCACCCCCATATTGTACACACAGCACCCCATATTGTACACACAGCCCCCCATATTGTACACACAGCCCCCCATACTGTACACACAGCCCCCCATATTGTACACAGAGCACCCCATATTGTACACACAGCACCCCATATTGTACACACAGCCCCCCATATTGTACACACAGCACCCCATATTGTACACACAGCCCCCCATATTGTACACACAACACCCCATATTGTACACACAGCACCCCATATTGTACACACAGCCCCCCATATTGTACACACAGCCCCCCATATTGTACACACAGCACCTCATATTATACACACAGCCCCCCATATTGTACACACGGCCCCCCATAATGAATGCGGCCAAGTACAGGGATATCCTGGATGAAAACCTTCTCCAGAGTGCTCAGGACCTCAGACTGGGCCGAAGGTTTACCTTCCAACAAGACAATGACCCTAAGCACACAGCTAAAATAATGAAGGAGTGGCTTCACAACAACTCTGTGACTGTTCTTGAATGGCCCAGCCAGAGCCCTGACTTAAACCCAATTGAGCATCTCTGGAGAGACCTAAAAATGGCCGTCCACCAACGTTTACCATCCCCCCTGACAGAACTGGAGAGGATCTGCAAGGAGGAATGGCAGAGGATCCCCAAATCCAGGTGTGAAAAACTTGTTGTATCTTCCCAAAAAGACTCATCAAAAGGGGCTTCTACTAAATACTCAGCAAAGGGTCTGAATACTTAGGAGCATGTGAGATTTCAGGTTTTCTTTTTATATAAATCTGCAAAAATGTCAACAATTCTGTGTTTTTCTGTCACTATGGGGGGCTGTGTGTACAATATGGGGGGGCCCGTGTGTACAATATGGGGGGCCGTGTGTACAATATGGGGTGTTGTGTGTACAATATGGGGGGCTGTGTGTACAATATGGGGGGGCTGTGTGTACAATATGGGGGGCTGTGTGTACAATATGGGGGGCTGTGTGTACAATATGGGGGGCTGTGTGTACAATATGGGGGGCTGTGTGTACAATATGGGGTGTTGTGTGTACAATATGGGGGGCTGTGTGTACAATATGGGGGGGCTGTGTGTACAATATGGGGGGCTGTGTGTACAATATGGGGGGCTGTGTGTACAATATGGGGGGCTGTGTGTACAATATGGGGTGTTGTGTGTACAATATGGGGGGCTGTGTGTACAATATGGGGTGTTGTGTGTACAATATGGGGGGCTGTGTGTACAATATGGGGTGGCTGTGTGTACAATATGGGGGGCTGTGTGTACAATATGGGGGGCTGTGTGTACAATATGGGGTGCTTTGTGTACAATATGGGGGGCTGTGTGTACAATATGGGGTGCTGTGTGTACAATATGGGGTGCTGTGTGTACAATATGGGGGGCTGTGTGTACAATATGGGGGGGCTGTGTGTACAATATGGGGTGCTGTGTGTACAATATGAGGTGCTGTGTGTACAATATGGGGTGCTGTGTGTATAATATGGGGTGCTGTGTGTACAATATGGGGTGTTGTGTGTACAATATGGGGTGCTGTGTGTACAATATGGGGGGCTGTGTGTACAATATGGGGTGCCGTGTGTACAATATGAGGTGCTGTGTGTACAATATGGGGTGCAGTGTGTACAATATGGGGGGCCGTGTGTACAATATGGGGGGCCGTGTGTACAATATGGGGGGCTGTGTGTACAATATGGGGTGCAGTGTGTACAATATGGGGGGCTGTGTGTACAATATGGGGTGCTGTGTGTACAATATGGGGTGCAGTGTGTACAATATGGGGGGCTGTGTGTACAATATGGGGTGCTGTGTGTACAATATGGGGTGTAGTGTGTACAATATGGGGGGCTGTGTGTACAATATGGGGTGCTGTGTGTACAATATGGGGTGCAGTGTGTACAATATGGGGGGCTGTGTGTACAATATGGGGTGCTGTGTGTACAATATGGGGGGCTGTGTGTACAATATGGGGTGCCGTGTGTACAATATGAGGTGCTGTGTGTACAATATGAGGTGCTGTGTGTACAATATGGGGTGCAGTGTGTACAATAATGAGGTGCTGTGTGTACAATATGGGGTGCAGTGTGTACAATATGGGGTGCTGTGTGTACAATATGGGGGGCTGTGTGTACAATATGGGGGGCTGTGTGTACAATATGGGGTGCTGTGTGTACAATATGGGGGGCTGTGTGTACAATATGAGGTGCTGTGTGTACAATATGGGGTGCAGTGTGTACAATATGAGGTGCTGTGTGTACAATATGGGGTGCCGTGTGTACAATATGAGGTGCTGTGTGTACAATATGGGGTGCAGTGTGTACAATATGAGGTGCTGTGTGTACAATATGGGGTGCTGTGTGTACAATATGGGGTGCTGTGTGTACAATATGAGGTGCTGTGTGTACAATATGGGGTGCAGTGTGTACAATATGAGGTGCTGTGTGTACAATATGGGGGGCTGTGTGTACAATATGGGGTGCTGTGTGTACAATATGGGGGGCTGTGTGTACAATATGGGGTGCAGTGTGTACAATATGGGGGGCTGTGTGTACAATATGGGGTGATGTGTGTACAATATGGGGTGCTGTGTGTACAATATGGGGTGCTGTGTGTACAATATGGGGTGCTTTGTGTACAATATGGGGTGCTGTGTGTACAATATGGGGGGCTGTGTGTACAATATGAGGTGCTGTGTGTACAATATGGGGGGCTGTGTGTACAATATGGGGTGCTGTGTGTACAATATGGGGTGCTGTGTATACAATATGGAGGTGCTGTGTGTACAATATGGGGTGCTGTGTGTACAATATGGGGTGCTGTGTGTACAATATGGGGGGCTGTGTGTACAATATGGGGTGCTGTGTGTACAATATGGGGGGCTGTGTGTAAAATATGGGGTGCTGTGTGTACAATATGGGGTGCTGTGTATACAATATGGGGTGCTGTGTGTATAATATGGGGTGCTGTGTGTACAATATGGGGTGCTGTGTGTACAATATGGGGG
Organism: Lithobates clamitans; assembly: GCA_037952925.1. NCBI lineage: Eukaryota > Metazoa > Chordata > Amphibia > Anura > Ranidae > Lithobates > Lithobates clamitans. The sequence goes on from JBBGZY010002974.1 coordinate 128,799, forward strand.
GCCGTGTGTACAATATGGGGTGATGTGTGTACAATATGGGGTGCTGTGTATACAATATGGAGGTGCTGGGTGTACAATATGGGGTGCTGTGTGTACAATATGGGGTGCTGTGTGTACAATATGGGGTGCCGTGTATACAATATGGGGTGCTGTGTGTACAATATGGGGTGCTGTGTGTACAATATGGGGGGCTGTGTGTACAATATGGGGTGCTGTGTGTACAATATGGGGTGCTGTGTGTATAAGATGGGGGCCTGTGTGTACAATATGGGGTGCTGTGTGTACAATATGGGGGGGCTGTGTGTACAATATGGGGTGCTGTGTGTACAATATGGGGGGCTGTGTGTACAATATGGGGTGCTGTGTGTACAATATGGGGGGCTGTGTGTACAATATGGGGTGATGTGTGTACAATATGGGGGGCTGTGTGTACAATATGGGGTGCTATGTGTACAATATGGGGGACTGTGTGTACAATATGGGGGCTGTGTGTACAGTATGGGGGGGCTGTGTGTACAATATGGGGGGGCTGTGTGTACAATATGGGGTGCTGTGTGTACAATATGGGGTGCTGTGTGTACAATACGGGGTGCTGTGTTTACAATATGGGGTGCTGGGTGTATAATATGGGGTGCTGTGTGTACAATATGGGGGGCTGTGTGTACAATATGGGGTGTTGTGTGTACAATATGGGGTGCTGTGTGTACAATATGGGGTGCCGTGTGTACAATATGGGGTGTTGTGTGTACAATATGGGGGGCTGTGTGTACAATATGGGGTGCTGTGTGTACAATATGGGGTGCTGTGTGTACAATATGGGGTGCGGTGTGTACAATATGGGGTGCTGTGTGTACAATATGGGGTGATGTGTGTACAATATGGGGTGCTGGGTGTACAATATGGGGTGCTGTGTGTACAATATGGGGGGCTGTGTGTACAATATGGGGGGCTGTGTGTACAATATGGGGTGCTGTGTGTACATTAATGAGGAAAAAAATGAACTTAAATGATTTTAGCAAATGGCTGCAATATAATAAAGAGTGAAAAATGTAAGGGGTCTGAATACTTTCCCTCCCACTGTATGAATTACTCGGGTTCTGAAGGTGATTTAATTCAGAAAAGGCAACAAGTGACTTTAATTATCACCTTAATCAGCCCCAGAATCTGTGTAATTAATATGTTCAGTTTTTAGGGGATGAGGTGACAACCCTACAAGAAGAGGTCCCGGGGGGGGGGGGTACAGACTGAACACAATGTAGGAATATTTACTAACAAACAACATTTTGTATCCAAAAAAAAGGAAATGTTTTCTTACAAAGAATCATTTCTCCTCTGTATCCTCTCTACGCCTTCCATTCCCAACTACAAGCTAAAAAATGCATTCAAAGGGTTCACTTCCTTACAGGAACAAACTACAACTCCCATCATCCTGTGCTGCTGACGCTTGCCATGTGTTCAGTTCAGACAGTATGGTGGGGGAGGGGGGAGGCTGCTGGGAGGAAGTTCCATAGAGGAAGGAGAAGTGACATTGACTGCAGGAGGAGGCTGTGCTAGAGGAATGAGGGGCCCATGAGATAGAAGACCCCCTGGCTGTATGAGGACAGGACCTCCTGAGGTAGAAGACCCCCCGTCTGTATGAGGACAGGACCTCCTGAGATAGAAGACCCCCCGACTGTATGAGGACAGGACCTCCTGAGATAGAAGACCCCCTGGCTGTATGAGGACAGGACCTCCTGAGGTAGAAGACCCCCTGGCTGTATGAGGACAGGACCTCCTGAGATAGAAGACCCCCCGGCTGTATGAGGACAGGACCTCCTGAGATAGAAGACCCCCCGACTGTATGAGGACAGGACCTCCTGAGATAGAAGACCCCCTGGCTGTATGAGGACAGGACCTCCTGAGGTAGAAGACCCCCCGGCTGTATGAGGACAGGACCTCCTGAGGTAGAAGACCGCTGGCTGTATGAGGACAGGACCTCTTGAGGTAGAAGACCCCCCGGCTGTATGAGGACAGGACCTCCTGAGGTAGAAGACCCCCTGGCTGTATGAGGACAGGACCTCTTGAGGTAGAAGACCCCCTGGCTGTATGAGGACAGGATCTCCTGAGGTAGAAGACCCCCTGTCTGTATGAGGACAGGACCTCCTGAGGTAGAAGACCCCCTGTCTGTATGAGGACAGGACCTCCTGAGGTAGAAGACCCCCTGGCTGTATGAGGACAGGACCTCCTGAGGTAGAAGACCCCCTGTCTGTATGAGGACAGGACCTCCTGAGGTAGAAGACCCCCTGGCTGTATGAGGACAGGACCTCTTGAGGTAGAAGACCCCCTGGCTGTATGAGGACAGGACCTCCTGAGGTAGAAGACCCCCTGTCTGTATGAGGACAGGACCTCTTGAGGTAGAAGACCCCCTGGCTGTATGAGGACAGGACCTCCTGAGGTAGAAGACCCCCTGTCTGTATGAGGACAGGAGCTCTTGAGGTAGAAGACCCCCTGTCTGTATGAGGACAGGACCTCCTGAGGTAGAAGACCCCCCGGCTGTATGAGGACAGGACCTCCTGAGATAGAAGACCCCCCGGCTGTATGAGGACAGGACCTCCTGAGGTAGAAGACCCCCTGTCTGTATGAGGACAGGACCTCCTGAGGTAGAAGACCCCTGGCTGTATGAGGACAGGACCTCATGAGGTAGAAGACCCCCTGGCTGTATGAGGAGAGGACCTCCTGAGGTAGAAGATCCCCCGGCTGTATGAGGACAGGACCTCCTGAGGTAGAAGACCCCCTGTCTGTATGAGGAGAGGACCTCCTGAGGTAGAAGACCCCCTGTCTGTATGAGGACAGGACCTCGTGAGGTAGAAGACCCCCCGTCTGTATGAGGACAGGACCTCCTGAGGTAGAAGACCCCCCGGCTGTATGAGGACAGGACCTCCTGAGGTAGAAGACCCCCTGGCTGTATGAGGACAGGACCTCCTGAGGTAGAAGACCCCCCGGCTGTATGAGGAGAGGACCTCCTGAGGTAGAAGACCCCCTGGCTGTATGAGGACAGGACCTCCTGAGGTAGAGGACCCCCTGTCTGTATGAGGACAGGACCTCCTGAGGTAGAAGACCCCCTGGCTGTATGAGGAGAGGACCTCCTGAGGTAGAAGACCCCCTGTCTGTATGAGGACAGGACCTCCTGAGGTAGAAGACCCCCCGGCTGTATGAGGACAGGACCTCCTGAGGTAGAAGACCCCCCGGCTGTATGAGGAGAGGACCTCCTGAGGTAGAAGACCCCCTGGCTGTATGAGGACAGGACCTCCTGAGAGCCCCCAAGACACTCCACATTTCTCCATGTGAGTATAAGATGCAGGAACAGCTTCTGTAACTTTGTATCAATCAATAATCAATTCAATATATAAACAACTTTTGGTTTCTCGGGCGGGAATGTGGCTGAACCGGCTTTGGCCGCCCACAGATCGATCTTTACCCTTAAAGTGGATCTGTCAGACATTTTAAACTTTGTCATTTTCGTCTTATAATTTGTATCCTCCGGTGATTGGTCGCAATGATCGGCGAGGAGTGCGGAAATAACAAAGTTTATTCATTTTAACCTTTTGTGTTCCGGGGGGATTTTTTTCATGCCTTGGATGTATCTTATAGCGTTTTGTAGTCCCCTCCCCCCCCCCCCCCCATGTAATATATGTCGTGTTCTCCAGGACAGGCGGCTTTTATTTGGTAATCTGAATACATGAATTTAATTTCCTTGTTTTTATTGCAAAATGAGAAAAAATAAAGCATTTCCTGTAACTTTCCCAATACAAGGTCTATGTGAATTGAGCATATTGCGTAACCCCGCCCCCTCCCCCTCCCCCCTCCCCCCTCCCCCGATATTTCAGCTGATTACAATGATATCACATCGATGTGACTTTTATCTCACATTGCGGAATAGTAAAGTTCAACACAAATGTCTGAATTTTACTTTGGTGGAGAATTACCCCCCACGCTGGGAGGACGCGCTTCGTGGTAATTGTGTAATAAAAGAGGAAGTCAGGAGGAAGACGAAGGTACAAATGAGGGGGATGGGGACTAAGAAAACACTCCTTCCTTCGGATCTATAAAGATACTTTCACTTTTTTTTCTTTTTCCTACTGAAAACTACTGTTGATCTTTTCAGAAATCTTGTGAGCTGATAATTTTCTGTGCAGACTGTTATCAGTTACACTATATTACTAAAAGTATTGGGACGCCTGCCTTTACACACACATGAACTGTAATGACATCCCAGTCTTAGTCCGGAGGGTTCAATATTGAGTTGGCTCCGCCCTTTGCAGCTATAACAGCTTCACCTCTTCTGGGAAGGCCGTCCACAAGGTTTAGGAGGGTGTCTATGGGAATGTTTGACCATTCTTCCAGAAGAGCATTTGTGAGGTCAGGCACTGATGTTGGATGAGAAGGCCTGGCTCACAGTCTCCGCTCTAATTCATCCCAAAGGTGTTCTATCGGGTTGAGGTCAGGACTCTGTGCAGGCCAATCAAGTTCCTCCAACCCAAACTCGCTCATCCATGTCTTTATGGTCCTTGCTTTCCTTCACACGTTGTAAAGTCTTGTTCAGACTGCTCAGATGGAAAGAACATTCCAAGATATGGAAACATGTAATGTTTATTAAATATCAGGCCAACATGTCTCAGGGAGCTCAGATACCTCCTCCTTCAGGGCTTTAATATCCAGGATCAGAACGTAGTGTACATCATTCTACAGATATGGGTGATATTGATGTATACTATGAGATTATTTTTTTATGCTAAAGTCCTGAAGACCACATTTTGACTCCTCCCTTCCTTTTTCCGCCTTCTCTTCCTTCTTCTCTTCCTCAGGGTTCCTTTTTCCACCTTCTCTTCCTTCTTCCTCCTTTTCCTTTTCCTCCTTCCTCTTTTTCTCATTTTCCTCTTCCTCCTTCACTTCCTCTCTTTTTTTCTTTTTTTTTTTTTTCTTCCTCCTTCCTCCTTCCTCCCTTTCCTCCTTTTCCTCTTTCCTCCTTTTCCTCTTTCCTCCTTTTCCTCTTTCCAACTTTTCCTCCTTCCCTTCCTCCTTTTCCTCCTTCTCTTCCTTCTTTTTCCTTTTCCTCCTTCCTCTTTTTCTCATTTTCTTTTTCTCTTCCTCCTTCACTTACTCTCTTTTTTTTCTTTTCCTCCTTCTTCCTCCTTCCTTCTTCCTCCTTCCTTCTTTTCCTCCCTAAGGCTCATGTGCCGTCTCTCCTGATGGTTGACCAGGTCCCATGACTATCATTTCAAGGATCACTAAACATGAGTGAGATTGCAGGTCCAAAATCAATCCTCACAAACCCTCAACTGATCACAAGATTCATCTCTGTGTGTGTAGGTCCCCCCATCAGTCAGTCTGCATCACCTGAGCACAGCCCCCCTTCAATCCTATACATCTCACAGGAAGACCCCCCGGTGAGGAGGACAGAAATCATCTCTTTAAAAGTTTAGGCCACACTTGCTCATCACCCGGCCAAGTAATGAACCACAGATGGCAAAAGTGTCTCCAAAACACAGTAAAGGCTTCCAAAACCCTTTCCAACACAATACGAAATGATTTCTAAAAACCAGGCTCTCCACCAATCACATGTTCTCATTGGTGGTACAGGGGTAAGGGCCAGGCCAATGAATGGCGTCCTACAGTGCCCACACAGGATGATCACTCCATAGAACCCAACCATCCCTCATCTGGAGAGGCTGACCTTCCTTTGGAACCAAGTCCCTCTTTCGGCCCCTCTTTATGAATGGTACCCCCAACACACTGTACAGTAGCCACAAAGGCACCACAACACACATACCGAGATAAAAGGAGTCATGGGAATTTTTGTATCAGTTGTGCAGGGCTGGCAATCCTTTCATAACAAATGTGCTGCCTTATCTCCATACAACCTTTCATCCAAGTTCTATGTGGTCTCCATACCTGGGGGCCTGGCAGGGGGTGTATCATTTGTCTTCATACTTTGTGCTAAAAGATAATGTTGCACTATATCCAAAGCATTCCCTTTTTGTTTGTTGGTTACTGCAATGAAGTGATAAACACCAATTATGTTTTTCTTACTCTCCTCTGGGGAGATTTACGTTCACGAAATCCTCTTCCTCCTTTACCATACATCTCTAATGTTCCTCTTTGTTTTATTGATCTTTTCACAGCTGATTTGGCTATGGCCTATCCTCCCAGCAGCCAGGCTCTTCTCTGGACCGAGGAGGAGCCCTTTAAAGACCGGGGCAGACTTATTCCCCAAAAAGAAGTGCAAGAACTGAGACGGCAGCTCATTGATCTGTCTGATGCCGAGGTCATCCCTCCCCATCAAACCATACCAAGACCCCCTAAAGGGACCAAAATCAATAAAACAATAAAATTCTGTATGGACTTTTACTGGTACAACAAACGTAAAGTCCCGGACTTCTACACTGACCAGAGGATCGAAGGCACCCTGAACCGCCTGGCTGGCAACAAAATGTTCAGTGTTTTAGGCCTCGTCACTGACCTGGGCCAAGTGCCCATGTACCCAGGGGAAAGAGAATATCCTTACGCCATTCTTCCGGTCGGCTTCTATGAAACAGAAAGGATGCAGCCTGGATATTGTGACATGTTGGTCACCTTCCAGAGACTGATGGAATACATTATGAAGGACCTGCATATGGCGGATCTCATTGTGTTCTTGGACTACCTCATCGTCTTCGGGTCAACCTTTGAGGAACATCAAGCACGACTGAATAAAACTTTTGAAAGGATTCAGAAAGAGGATTACAAAGTTTCATTAGAGAGAAGTCACTTCTGCGTTTCTGCTATTAGCTGCTTTGGACATCTGATCTCAGGTGATGGGATCACAGTCGCAGCAGAAAAGGTGGAAGCCATGTCCGCCTGGCCAACACCCAGAACCGCCTCTGAGCTGAAAAGCTTCCTTGAGTTTTGTGGGTTCTATCAACACTTTTACAAGGACTTTGCCAAACTGGCCGAGCCTTTGACCCAACTTCTACGGGACGTGGCAGCAGATAAACAGAAAGATGACTGGACGCCTCAGAAACTTCCTTGGTGGAAAAGAGAATCTATAGAGGAGAGGTGGACCAAAGAGTGCAATGAGGCGTATCGCTCGCTGAAGGACCGTGTTACCTGTGCCCAGGTGCTGGACCGAGTGCATATGACCCAGCGCCACCCTTACCGCTAGCAGAAGAAAGGCCTGAATGGCATTCTTATGGGGCAAATTCCTGAAACTTTCTGTGGTGATAGGTCAGAAGGTCTGTTTAATTCTCCATAAAGATCTGCAGGTTATTCCTTTACAGAGGGGCGCTCAGTAATACAGACCTCAGCTCAGTGACTTTCAGAGAAGATTGGTAAGGCTGTCTGAGGTCTGAGAACTTCTCTGAAATTGGAAATGCAGCAGAAAAATGGTTGTCTTGGGAGATACTCTCCTTCTTCCTTTTCTTCTTTTTTGTTGTTTTTTTACTTTTGTACTTTTAATATGAAATTGTGATCTTGTTTCTATTTGAAGCCTTCTTTGCTTATTACACATTGTAGAATATACTGTGTTCGGGATTCCTTGATTTAAATGAAGGACAACGGGATCCTAAAATAAGGGTTTCGTTGGGGGGGAATGGGGGTAAGGGACAAGGTGGTAAAAGCGAGAGGCAAAGAGTCTATCCATGGAGCTCTCCCATCAGCTGGGCCCCTGAAATCACCCCCATGCTTGCAGGTTTTGGGAGGACTTGTCCAGCAGTTCATACAAAGGACTTGTCCTTGGCTCAGTCTCATGTAGATCTTTTCTCCAGGTTAAAGTAGGAATATAACCTTTTGCCCCCAGCAAGAACGCAGCAATACTGAGTGGGTGTAATGGTAAATCCCTCCAGGGGGGTCATCCTGATCAATGTGCTCACAACCCTCTGACATTCATTCATTGGAAGATCAATCGATGTCACTGCTCAGCAAACCTTTTGATGGCCTTTTTTTTTATCTTCATTGGCCATACTCGTACTCTGCTTTACAGGAGGCAAGTGCTACATTTATATCAGAATAACATAGATATCCAACACATATGCCTCCCGCCTAGTATTACCTAGTATTACCACACAATGGATGTACTTCTCCCTCGTATGGAGCCAGTCTGACCTGCTGCCCAAGCTTATCTTGACAAGCCAATTGGAGCCATAACTTTTTCACTCTTTCATATTTCATTTGCTGCCATTTTTAGAGGATTTTCCTTTACTCTGTGACATCATTAAGACAAGGTGTCACCACGACAAGAATCTTAATATTTAATCTCCCCAATGGGCACACAGAATGTAACAGAAACCTGACTGTTCTCCACCTTTTATCTAAAATGCAGAAAAACAGATTTGAGCTTTAAAGGTGACATGTCATGATAAAAATACAGGCTCTATAATGACCTCCAAAGTTGTGATGTACAGATAACCACTAGGGGGGCTGTATACAACTCTGTGTATAAAAACAGAATGCAACATGGGAAGAGAAATTAAAATTGTAAAAGTTGTTTACAAAAAGTTATAACAATAGGATCTACAAACTATAGTTACTGAGAACTTCCCTTCATTGCCTTGTGTTTAGTGGTGGTGGTTGTCCTCATGGAACAGACCTGGTTGGTTGTTGAAGATATTTCAGGTTTTGATCACAAGGAAGGGGGACCTGACAGACCTAACTGATGGAGGACCTGACCTGACAGATGGAGAACCTAACAGACCTGACCTGACAGATGGAGGACCTGACAGACCTGACCTAACAGATGGAGGACCTGACAGACCTGACCTGACAGATGGAGGACCTGACAGACCTGACCTGACAGATGGAGGACCTGACAGACCTGACCTGACAGATGGAGGACCTGACAGACCTGACCTGACAGATGGAGGACCTGACAGACCTGACCTGACAGATGGAGGACCTGACAGACCTGACCTGACAGATGGAGGACCTGACAGACCTGCCTTGACAGATGGAGGACCTGACAGACCTGCCCTGACAGATGGAGGACCTGACAGACCTGCCCTGACAGATGGAGGACCCAACAGACCTGCCCTGACAGATGGAGGACCTGACAGACCTGCCCTGACAGATGGAGGACCTGACAGACCTGACCTGACAGATGGAGGACCTGACAGACCTGCCCTGACAGATGGAGGACCTGACAGACCTGACCTGACAGATGGAGGACCTGACAGACCTGACCTGACAGATGGAGGACCTGACAGACCTGCCCTGACAGATGGAGGACCTGACAGACCTGCCCTGACAGATGGAGGACCTGACAGACCTGCCCTGACAGATGGAGGACCTGACAGACCTGACCTGACAGATGGAGGACCTGACAGACCTGACCTGACAGATGGAGGACCTGACAGATGGAGGACCTGACAGACCTGGCCTGACAGATGGAGAACCTGACAGACCTGACCTGACAGATGGAGGACCTGACAGACCTGACCTGACAGATGGAGGACCTGACAGACCTGCCCCGACAAATGGAGGACCTGACAGACCTGCCCTGACAGATGGAGGACCTGACAGACCTGCCCTGACATATGGAGGACCTGACAGACCTGCCCTGACATATGGAGGACCTGACAGACCTGACCTGACAGATGGAGGACCTGACAGACCTGACCTGACAGATGGAGGACCTGACAGACCTGATCTGACAGATGGAGGACCTGACAGATGGAGGACCTGACAGACCTGGCCTGACAGAGGGAGGACCTGACAGACCTGACCTGACAGATGGAGGACCTGACAGACCTGACCTGACAGATTGAAGACTTTTGTAACTCCAAATATGTTGAAGTGTAGAGGCGTCGGGCTCAAGAGGTATAAAACATATTAGGAGAGACTTCATGAACTTAATATGTACAGTTTGGAGGAAAGAAGGGAAAGGATGGACATGACTAAAACCTTTTGTATACAAGAAGTGGGTGAATAAGGTTCAGGAGGGCAGAATTTTCAGTGTGAAGCCAAGATGAAGAACACGGGGACATGACCTCCAACTAACTGGAGGAAAGTTCAGAACTAATCTTAGAAAGTATTTACTAAAAAGGTAGTTGATGCCTGGAATAGACTTCCAGCATAGATAGTGAGTCAGTCAACAGGAAGTGGATTCAGACATGCTTGAGACAAACATAGATCAAAAAAGATGATAAAAAAACAAAAACATATCAAATAAAAATGGGGTAGACTCCATAGACCAATCAGTCTTTTTTCAGCTGAAACTTTTCTGTTTCTCTTCTAATGCCGTGTACACATGGTCGGAATTTTGGCCCGCAAAAGACCGATGAGATTTTTTCGTTGGAAAATGCGACCGTGTGTATGCTCCATTGGTCTTTTGCTGGCGGAATTCCAGCCAGCCAAAGATTGAGATTCAGTAGGGAAAAGTTCCTACCCGAAAATCCGATCATCTGTGGCAATTCCGACGTGCAAAATCCCTACTCATGCTCGGAAGCATTGAACGTCATTTACTTGGCTCATCGTAGTTTTGTACGTCACCGCGTTTTTGACGGTCGTAAATTCAGCGAACTTTTGCGTGACCGTGTGTATGCAAGGCAAACTTGAGCTGAATCCCATCGGAAAAGCCGTCAAATCTTTTTTTGACGAAAAAAAGGATCGTGTGTACGCGGCATTAGAGTTCTGAGCCAAGAAACATCAAATTGAATTATTTTCCTAAATATCTGTTAAACATTCTGATGCTTCTTAGAGGCCTTAAAGTGCCCCCTTCTTCAGGGTGTAGTCGGGTGTGTGTATGTATGTATATGTGTGTGTGTATATGTGTGTGTGTGTGTATGTATATATATAATGTGTGTGTCTTTATAATACAGTATCTGACAAAAGTAAGTACACCCCTCAGTGACATTTGTGTAAATCTTTTCTTCTATCTTTTCATGTGACAACACTGAAGAAATGACACTTGTCTACAATGTAAAGTAGTGAGTGTACAGCTTGTATAACAGTGTAAATTTCCTGTCCCCTCAAAATAACTCAACACACAGCCATTAATGTCTAAACCGCTGGCAACAAAAGTCAGTACACCCCTAAGTGAAAATCTCCAAATTGGGCCCAAAGTGTCAATATTTTGTGTGGCCACCATTATTTTCCAGCACTGCCTTAACCCTCTTGGGCATGGAGGTCACCAGAGCTTCACAGGTTGTCACTGGAGTCCTCTTCCCCTCCTCCATGATGACATCACAGAGCTGGTGGATGTTGGAGACCTTGCGCTCCTCCCTCTTCCGTTTGAGGATGTCCCACAGATGATCAATAGGGTTTAGGTCTGGAGACATGCTTGGCCAGTCCATCACCTTTACCCTCAGATTCTTTAGCAAGGCAGTGGTGGTCTTGGAGGTGTGTTTGGGGTGGTTATCATGGTGGATGTAGATGTGGACGGTAGAGGTGGATTGTGGACAGTAGATGTGGATGGTGGATGTAGATGGTAGATAGTGGGTGTAGATGGTGGATTTAGATGTGTACGGTGGAGGTGGATATGGATGGTAGATAGTGAATGTAGATGGTGGATGTAGATGTGGAGGTGGAGGTGGATATGGATGGCAGATAGTGGATGTAGATGGTGGATGTAGATGTGTACGGTGGAGGTGGATTGTGGACAGTGGATGTAGATGTGTACGGTGGAGGTGGATTGTGGACAGTGGGTGTAGATGGTAGATGGTGGATGTAGATGGTGGATGTAGATGTGTACGGTGGAGGTGGATTGTGGACAGTGGATGTAGATGTGTACGGTGGAGGTGGATTGTGGACAGTGGGTGTAGATGGTAGATGGTGGATGTAGATGTGGATGGTGGATGTAGATGTGGATGGTGGATGTAGATGGTAGATAGTGGATGTAGATGTGTATGGTGTAGGTTGAGGTGGATATGGATGGTAGATAGTGGATGTAGATGGTGGATGTAGATGTGTATGGTGTAGGTGTAGGTGGAGGTGGATATGGCTGGTAGATAGTGGATGTAGATGGTGGATGTAGATGTGTACGGTGGAGGTGGATTGTGGACAGTGGGTGTAGATGGTAGATGGTGGATGTAGATGGTGGATGTAGATGTGTACGGTGGAGGTGGATATAGATGGTAGATAGTGGATGTAGATGGTGGATGTAGATGGTGGAGGTGGATTGTGGACAGTGGATGTAGATGTGTACGGTGGAGGTGGATTGTGGACAGTGGATGTAGATGTGTACGGTGGAGGTGGATTGTGGACAGTGGGTGTAGATGTGTACGGTGGAGGTGGATTGTGGACAGTGGGTGTAGATGGTAGATGGTGGATGTAGATGGTGGATGTAGATGTGTATGGTGGAGGTGGAGGTGGATATGGATGGTAGATAGTGGATGTAGATGGTGGATGTAGATGTGTACGGTGGAGGTGGATTGTGGACAGTGGATGTAGATGTGGACAGTGGAGGTGGATTGTGGACAGTGGGTGTAGATGGTAGATGGTGGATGTAGATGTGGATGGTGGATGTAGATGTGTACGGTGGAGGTGGATATGGATGGTAGATAGTGGATGTAGATGGTGGATGTAGATGTGTACGGTGGAGGTGGATTGTGGACAGTGGTTGTAGGTGGAGGTGGATTGTGGACAGTGGGTGTAGATGGTAGATAGCAGATGTAGATGGTGGATTTAGATGGTGGATGTAGATGTGTACGGTGGAGGTGGATTGTGGACAGTGGGTGTAGATGGTAGATGGTGGATGTAGATGGTGGATGTAGATGTGTACGGTGGAGGTGGATTGTGGACAGTGGATGTAGATGTGGACAGTGGAGGTGGATTGTGGACAGTGGGTGTAGATGGTAGATGGTGGATGTAGATGTGGATGGTGGATGTAGATGTGTACGGTGGAGGTGGATATGGATGGTAGATAGTGGATGTAGATGGTGGATGTAGATGTGTACGGTGGAGGTGGATTGTGGACAGTGGTTGTAGATGGTAGATGGTGGATGTAGATGTGTACGGTGGAGGTGGATATGGATGGTAGATAGTGGATGTAGATGGTGGATGTAGATGTGTACGGTGGAGGTGGATATGGATGGTAGATAGTGGATGTAGATGGTGGATGTAGATGTGTACGGTGGAGGTGGATTGTGGACAGTGGGTGTAGATGTGGACGGTGGAGGTGGATTGTGGACAGTGGGTGTAGATGGTAGATAGTGGATGTAGATGGTGGATGTAGATGTGTACGGTGGAGGTGGATTGTGGACAGTGGATGTAGATGTGGACAGTGGAGGTGGATTGTGGACAGTGGGTGTAGATGGTAGATGGTGGATGTAGATGTGGATGGTGGATGTAGATGTGTATGGTGGAGGTGGATATGGATGGTAGATAGTGGATGTAGATGGTGGATGTAGATGGTGGATGTAGATGGTGGATGTAGATGGTAGATAGTGGATGTAGATGGTGGATGTAGATGTGGACGGTGGAGGTGGATTGTGGACAGTGAGTGTAGATGGTGGATGTAGATGGTGGATGTAGATGGTGGATGTAGATGGTGGATGTAGATGGTAGATAGTGGATGTAGATGGTGGATGTAGATGTGTACGGTGGAGGTGGATTGTGGACAGTGGGTGTAGATGGTGGATGTAGATGGTGGATGTAGATGGTGGATGTAGATGGTGGATGTAGATGGTGGATGTAGATGGTAGATAGTGGATGTAGATGGTGGATGTAGATGTGTACGGTGGAGGTGGATATGGATGGTAGATAGTGGATGTAGATGGTGGATTTAGATGCTGGATGTAGATGTGGAGGTGGATTGTGGACAGTGGATGTAGATGGTGGATGTAGATGGTAGATAGTGGGTGTAGATGGTGGATGTAGATGTGTATGGTGGAGGTGGAGGTGGATATGGATGGTAGATAGTGGATGTAGATGGTGGATTTAGATGTGTACGGTGGAGGTGGATGGTGGATATGGATGGTAGATAGTGGATGTAGTGGAGAAGGATCTGGGGGTTTTGGTTGAACATAAGCTCAATAATAGCATGCAATGCCAAGCTGCGGTTTCCAAAGCGAGCAAAGTTCTTTCTTGTATTAAGAGAGGTATGGACTCCAGAGAGAGAGATATCATTTTGCCCCTGTTCAAATCATTAGTAAGACCTCATCTGGAATATGCCGTTCAGTTTTGGACACCAGTTCTCAAAAAGGATATCGGGGAACTGGAGAAATTGCAGAGAAGGGCAACCAAACTGATAAGAGGCATGGAGGAGCTCAGCTATGAGGAAAGATTAGAGGAACTGAATTTGTTCTCTCTTGAGAAGAGGAGAATAAGGGGGGATATGATCAACATGTTTAAATATATAAGGGGTCCATATAGTGAACTTGGTGTTGAGTTATTCACTTTACGGTCAACACAGAGGACAAGGGGGCACTCTTTACGACTGGAGGAAAAGAGATTTCATCTCCAAATACGGAAAGGTTTCTTCACAGTAAGAGCTGTGAAAATGTGGAATAGACTCCCTCCAGAGGTGGTTCTGGCCGGCTCAGTAGATTACTATAAGAAAGGCCTGGATACTTTCCGAAATGTACAGAATATAACTGGGTACTGACATTTATAGGTAAAGTTGATCCACGGAAAATCCGATTGCCTCTCTGGGATCAGGAAGGAATTTTTTCCCCTGCTGTAGCAAATTGGAGCATGCTCTGCTGGGGGGTTTTGCCTTCCTCTGGATCAACTGTGGGTATAGTATTGGGTATATTGGATTGTACGTTTTTTGTTTTTTTTTTGTTTGTTTTTTATTTATTTTTTTTTTTATGGTTGGACTGGATGGACTTGTGTCTTTTTTTAACCTGACTAACTATGTAACTATGTAGATAGTGGATTTAGATGGTGGATGTAGATGTGTATGGTGGAGGTGGAGGTGGATATGGATGGTAGATAGTGGATGTAGATGGTGGATGTAGATGTGTACGGTGGAGGTGGATATGGATGGTAGATAGTGGATGTAGATGGTGGATTTAGATGTGTACGGTGGAGGTGGATGGTGGATATGGATGGTAGATAGTGGATGTAGATAGTGGATTTAGATGGTGGATGTAGATGTGTATGGTGGAGGTGGAGGTGGATATGGATGGTAGACAGTGGATGTAGATGGTGGATGTAGATGTGTACGGTGGAGGTGGATTGTGGACAGTGGGTGTAGATGGTAGGTGGTGGATGTAGATGGTGGATGTAGATGGTGGATTTAGATGTGTACGGTGGAGGTGGATTGTGGACAGTGGATGTAGATGTGTACGGTGGAGGTGGATTGTGGACAGTGGATGTAGATGTGGACGGTGGAGGTGGATTGTGGACAGTGGGTGTAGATGGTAGATGGTGGATGTAGATGGTGGATGTAGATGGTGGATGTAGATGGTGGATGTAGATGTGTATGGTGGAGGTGGAGGTGGATATGGATGGTAGATAGTGGATGTAGATGGTGGATGTAGATGTGTACGGTGGAGGTGGATATAGATGGTAGATAGTGGATGTAGATGGTGGATGTAGATGGTGGAGGTGGATTGTGGACAGTGGATGTAGATGTGTACGGTGGAGGTGGATTGTGGACAGTGGGTGTAGATGTGTACGGTGGAGGTGGATTGTGGACAGTGGGTGTAGATGTGGACGGTGGAGGTGGATTGTGGATGTAGATGTGGACGGTGGAGGTGGATTGTGGACAGTGGGTGTAGATGTGGACGGTGGAGGTGGATTGTGGACAGTGGGTGTAGATGGTAGATGGTGGATGTAGATGGTGGATGTAGATGTGTACGGTGGAGGTGGATTGTGGACAGTGGAGGTGGATTGCGGACAGTGGGTGTAGATGGTAGATGGTGGATGTAGATGGTGGATGTAGATGTGTACGGTGGAGGTGGATTGTGGACAGTGGAGGTGGATTGCGGACAGTGGGTGTAGATGGTAGATGGTGGATGTAGATGTGGATGGTGGATGTAGATGTGTACGGTGGAGGTGGATATGGATGATAGATAGTGGATGTAGATGGTGGATGTAGATGTGTACGGTGGAGGTGGATTGTGGACAGTGGTTGTAGATGGTAGATGGTGGATGTAGATGTGTACGGTGGAGGTGGATATGGATGGTAGATAGTGGATGTAGATGGTGGATGTAGATGTGTATGGTAGAGGTGGATTGTGGACAGTGGGTGTAGATGTGGACGGTGGAGGTGGATTGTGGACAGTGGGTGTAGATGGTAGATAGCAGATGTAGATGGTGGATTTAGATGGTGGATGTAGATGTGTACAGTGGAGGGGGATTGTGGACAGTGGGTGTAGATGTGGACGGTGGAGGTGGATTGTGGACAGTGGATGTAGATGTGGACGGTGGAGGTGGATTGCGGACAGTGGGTGTAGATGTGTACGGTGGAGGTGGATTGTGGACAGTGGGTGTAGATGGTAGATGGTGGATGTAGATGGTGGATGTAGATGTGTATGGTGGAGGTGGAGGTGGATATGGATGGTAGATAGTGTATGTAGATGGTGGATGTAGATGTGTACGGTGGAGGTGGATTGTGGACAGTGGATGTAGATGTGGACAGTGGAGGTGGATTGTGGACAGTGGGTGTAGATGGTAGATGGTGGACAGTAGATGTAGATGGTGGATATGGATGGTAGATAGTGGATGTAGATGGTGGATGTAGATGTGTATGGTGGAGGTGGATTGTGGACAGTGGGTGTAGATGGTGGATGTAGATGGTGGATGTAGATGGTGGATGTAGATGGTAGATAGTGGATGTAGATGGTGGATGTAGATGTGGACGGTGGAGGTGGATTGTGGACAGTGGGTGTAGATGGTGGATGTAGATGGTGGATGTAGATGGTGGATGTAGATGGTGGATGTAGATGGTAGATAGTGGATGTAGATGGTGGATGTAGATGTGGACGGTGGAGGTGGATTGTGGACAGTGGGTGTAGATGGTGGATGTAGATGGTGGATGTAGATGGTGGATGTAGATGGTGGATGTAGATGGTGGATGTAGATGTGTACGGTGGAGGTGGATATGGATGGTAGATAGTGGATGTAGATGGTGGATTTAGATGGTGGATGTAGATGTGGAGGTGGATTGTGGACAGTGGATGTAGATGGTGGATGTAGATGGTAGATAGTGGGTGTAGATGGTGGATGTAGATGTGTATGGTGGAGGTGGAGGTGGATATGGATGGTAGATAGTGGATGTAGATGTGGATGTTGGATGTAGATGGTAGATAGTGAATGTAGATGGTGGATGTAGATGTGTACGGTGGAGGTGGATATGGATGTAGATAGTGGATTTAGATGGTGGATGTAGATGTGTACGGTGGAGGTGGATATGGATGGTAGATAGTGGATGTAGATGGTGGATGTAGATGTGGACGGTGGTGGTGGATTGTGGACAGTGGGTGCAGATGGTAGATGTGGATATAGATGGTAGATAGTGGGTGTAGATGGTGGATTTAGATGTGTACGGTGGAGGTGGATTGTGGACAGTGGATGTAGATGTGTACGGTGGAGGTGGATTGTGGACAGTGGATGTAGATGTGTACGGTGGAGGTGGATTGTGGACAGTGGGTGTAGATGGTAGGTGGTGGATGTAGATGGTGAATGTAGATGGTGGATTTAGATGTGTACGGTGGAGGTGGATTGTGGACAGTGGATGTAGATGTGTACGGTGGAGGTGGATTGTGGACAGTGGATGTAGATGTGGACGGTGGAGGTGGATTGTGGACAGTGGGTGTAGATGGTAGATGGTGGATGTAGGTGGTGGATGTAGATGGTGGATGTAGATGTGTACGGTGGAGGTGGATATGGATGGTAGATAGTGGATGTAGATGGTGGATTTAGATGTGTACGGTGGAGGTGGATGGTGGATATGGATAGTAGATAGTGGATGTAGATAGTGGATTTAGATGGTGGATGTAGATGTGTATGGTGGAGGTGGATTGTGGACAGTGGGTGTAGATGGTAGATGGTGGATGTAGATATGGACGGTGGTGGTGGATTGTGGACAGTGGGTGCAGATGGTAGATGTGGATATAGATGGTAGATAGTGGGTGTAGATGGTGGATTTAGATGTGTACGGTGGAGGTGGATTGTGGACAGTGGATGTAGATGTGTACGGTGGAGGTGGATTGTGGACAGTGGATGTAGATGTGTACGGTGGAGGTGGATTGTGGACAGTGGATGTAGATGTGTACGGTGGAGGTGGATTGTGGACAGTGGATGTAGATGTGTACGGTGGAGGTGAATTGTGGACAGTGGATGTAGATGTGGACGGTGGAGGTGGATTGTGGACAGTGGGTGTAGATGGTAGATGGTGGATGTAGATGGTGGATGTAGATGGTGGATGTAGATGGTGGATGTAGATGTGTACGGTGGAGGTGGATATGGATGGTAGATAGTGGATGTAGATGGTGGATTTAAATGTGTACGGTGGAGGTGGATGGTGGATATGGATGGTAGATAGTGGATGTAGATAGTGGATTTAGATGGTGGATGTAGATGTGTATGGTGGAGGTGGATTGTGGACAGTGGGTGTAGATGGTAGATGGTGGATGTAGATATGGATGGTGGATGTAGATGGTAGATAGTGGGTGTAGATGGTGGATGTAGATGTGTACGGTGGAGGTGGATAAAGATGGTAGATAGTGGATGTAGATGGTGGATGTAGATGTGTACGGTGGAGGTGGATTGTGGACAGTGGAGGTGGATTGTGGACAGTGGATGTAGATGTGGACGGTGGAGGTGGATTGTGGACAGTGGTTGTAGATGGTAGATGGTGGATGTAGATGGTGGATTTAGATGTGTACGGTGGAGGTGGATATGGATGGTAGATAGTGGATGGAGATGGTGGATGTAGATGTGTAGATGTGTACGGTGGAGGTGGATATAGATGGTAGATAGTGGATGTAGATGGTGGATGTAGATGTGGGCGGTGGAGGTGGATTGTGGACAGTGGGGGTAGATGGTAGATGGTAGATGGTGGATGTAGATGGTGGATGTAGATGTGGAGGTGGAGGTGGATATGGATAGTAGATAGTGGATGTAGATGGTGGATGTAGATGTGTATGGTGGAGGTGGATATAGATGGTAGATAGTGGATGTAGATGGTGGATGTAGATGTGGATTGTGGACAGTGGATGTAGATGTGGACGGTGGAGGTGGATTGTGGACAGTGGATGTAGATGTGGACGGTGGAGGTGGATTGTGGACAGTGGTTGTAGATGGTAGATGGTGGAGGTGGATTGTGGACAGTGGATGTAGATGGTAGATGTAGATGTAGATGTGTATGGTGGAGGTGGAGGTGGATATGGATGGTAGATAGTGGATGTAGATGGTGGAGGTGGATTGTGGACAGTGGATGTAGATGGTAGATGGTGGATGTAGATGGTGGATGTAGATGGTGGATGTAGATGTGTACGGTGGAGGTGGATTGTGGACAGTGGATGTAGATGTGGACGGTGGAGGTGGATTGTGGACAGTGGTTGTAGATGGTAGATGTAGATGGTGGATGTAGATGTGTACGGTGGAGGTGGATATGGATGGTAGATAGTGGATGTAGATGGTGGATGTAGATGTGGATGGTGGAGGTGGATTGTGGACAGTGGATGTAGATGTGGACGGTGGAGGTGGATTGTGGACAGTGGATGTAGATGGTGGATGTAGATGTGGACGGTGGAGGTGGATTGTGGACAGTGGATGTAGATGTGGACGGTGGAGGTGGATTGTGGACAGTGGTTGTAGATGGTAGATGGTGGATGTAGATGTGTATGGTGGAGGTGGAGGTGGATATGGATGGTAGATAGTGGATGTAGATGGTAGATGGTGGATTTAGATGTGTACGGCGGAGGTGGATATGGATGGTAGATAGTGGATGTAGATTTGGACGGTGGAGGTGGATTGTGGACAGTGGATGTAGATGGTGGATGTAGATGGTGGATGTAGATGGTAGATGTAGATGGTGGATGTAGATGGTGGATGTAGATGTGTACGGTGGAGGTGGATATGGATGGTTGATGCAGCTTTAGAAGCTGAGGAAAGGATGAGCTTTTAATCTTCTGCTTCCAGACCTCCTGCATTTGTTGTTCTGGAACTTGTCTCACCACATTGTACAATGAGTAGTAATGACCGATCCTCACTGGGAGTGAAGGTCTCGGGTTTTATACCCTCCGGGTAAACAATCTCAGCTTCTATTCTAAAGAAATGAATGCCTGTCCTTGCACGTTCTTTCTCATACTGACAGCGAAGTGGGAGGTTCTGCTCTCCTTATCTCCATCTAGTGGTCTAATGTTGGCCATACATCTGTAGATCTCCCCACAGGCTGAAAAGAGGCCATCACTCTGTGGTCAGTGTGGATGGAGGAATCTGCACTGCCAGCTGTGGTGTTCAGACAGTCGCAGTCAGGTGTACAACTAGGTTAACCCCCCCTTTTTTTTTTTCATCATGCCACCCCTTCCCCCATTTTTGGTGTCTAGGATGCTGTCACAGCAACCAATGATAATGTGGCTGAGCAACCAATGATTTTGTGAGTCCATGCAGCATCGGTTGCTTTGGAAGCTAGTGGCAGGCTGTACAGTGTCATTAATTGTGTTGTTGCAAGCAGGCACCTACACCATAGCAACCAATGACCCTGTGCAGCCGCCAGCTTCATAGCAACCAGCTTAGTAACACTGTCCTATGTATACATGCCAACATTACTGAGCTTCAGCGAGGTTGAAGAAGCCAGTATGGACACTCCAGTCTCAGTGCCCCCCCTCACTTTACCTGATTGATGGTACACCCCCGGTCACAACACCAGCACCTGTCTGAACACCCAAACAGTAGCTGCATCTGAGTGAATGCAGTCACTGTATGGCTGACATTCTTCCACCTGGCCTCTGCTGATTCAGCAGGAATTGGATTCTTGCCATGTATAGCCGGCCCTGGAGTGGGAGTAAGGAAAGGAAAAATCCTGGAATGCCCTTACCGGTGTATGGCAATCGTCCCTTCCAGATCCGTTCTACATTACGGTGAACCCCCCTCCCCCACTTCACACATTCTGTATTCCTTCATTCCACCATCTGAATTGGAGAAACCATCCCTGTGAAAGCTCAGACTTTCTCCAATCAGAGCTTACACAGGACTCTCCCCACCCCATGTGACAGGAATAAGCCAATCACTAAGCATCAGCAAAGTCACATGCTTCTTCATACCCAGAAGTACGGCGTGTTTTTTGCTTTCAATCGCT
>JBBGZY010002974.1:152500-192500 GCA_037952925.1 Lithobates clamitans
ATACACAGAGCACACCATATATATATATATATATATATGTACACAGAACACACCATATATATATATATATATATATACACAGAGCACACCATATATATATATATACACAGAGCACACCATATATATATATATATATATATATATATATATATATATATATACACAGAGCACACCATATATATATATATACACAGAGCACACCATATATATATACACAGAGCACACCATATATATATATATACACAGAGCACACCATATATATATATACACAACATTCCGGTGAGTCTGATTAGTACATAGTGGGGTTCTCGGTCCTCTTGCGCCCCTATTGGACACAAGGTGAATTACACATAGGAGGGGCCGGGGAGCTGAAAGAAGGGATTAGCAACCTCTCCAGGGGATTCCATGGCCCCTCCCCCCACCCAAAGTGATATTTTATTCCTAATGTGAACAGATTGGGGGGGATTTACTAAAACTGGAAAGTGCAAAATCTGGTGCAGTTTTGTATGGGAGCCAATCAGCTTCAACCTTTTGACAGTAAATCCTGGAAGCTGATTGGTTTCTCTGTAGAGCTGCACCAAATTTTACACTTCCCAGTTTTAGTAAATGAATCTCATTGGCGTTTTCCCGGAATGTATGAAAAGTGAAGGCGGAGTCAGAGACCTCTATCGGCCCCCTGAGGAAGCGAATGCAGTCCATGAAACGCGTTGGTGTAAGTTTAGTAACCTTCCAGGGAAGTCTCGTATTGTATCCTTCAATGGTGAGATGTTGAATCTGCTTGTCCTGGAGAAGATGGCGGTCTGCGGGGATCCAGCGAGGAGCGCAATTCGCGGAGCGTATCGGCACACACAGCGGCGTTCTGATCCGGATTCCATCTGATTGTTCTTTGGATCGGGGAGTTCGATGGAAGTGTCGCCACGCGGTTCTCTAAACGATCGGACTGAATTGGGGGATCCCAGCGCTTTCCCAGATTTGAATCCAGCGATCGTATTTTCTTTTATTCAGAATGTAAATCATTAGAATGCGGCGAGTCTCTGGAAACGCACGGCGGCTCCCCGGAATGTATTCATGTTTATGAATGTCGCTCGCCGAGCGAATCGAGAGACACTTGTGTGCCGCTGAAAGCACAATCCGTTCCGCTGGAGAATTACGACTGATAATTGGATGTTTTCTTCAGGCGATCGACTTTTAATTACCGTCTCCTGTCCTCTGGTGACTGCGGCTCTTCCACCGGCCTACAATCCGCCAATCATCTCATTCCTGCCAATCCCTAATCTCCACTCCCAGCCGCCATCACAACGTCACTTTCCTGTGTCCTGATATGTGACTCCGGCAATTCCCATCCAATGTGCAGATTGTAGAGAAGGTCCAGGACACAGAATGATCCCCGTAGTCACCAACTGAAACTCCAAAGCAGGCTGTCAGAGCAAAAGAAGCTACAATGACAGCTAGTGGGGAGTAGGGATTGGAGAGCGGGGAGCGGGGATTGGAGAGCGGGGAGTAAGGAGTGGGGATGGGAGAGTAGGGATTGGGGGTGGGGATTGGGGAGTAGGGATTGGGGATTGGGGGGGCGAGGAGTAGGGATTGGAGAGCAGGGATTAGGGATTGGGGAGCGGGGATTGGAGAGTAGGGATTGGAGAGCAGGGATTAGGGATTGGAGGTGGGGATTGGAGAGTGGGGATTGGAGAGTGGGGATTGGGGAGTAGGGATTGGGGGTGGGGATTGGAGAGTGGGGATTGGGGGCGGGGATTGGAGAGCGGGGATTGGGGGGTGGGGATTGGGGAATAGGGATTGGAGAGTAGGGATTGGGGGTGGGGATTGGAGAGTGGGGATTGGGGAGTAGGGATTGGGGAGTAGGGATTGGAGAGTAGGGATTGGGGGTGGGGATTGGAGAGTGGGGATTGGGGAGTAGGGATTGGGGAGTAGGGATTGGAGAGTAGGGATTGGAGAGTGGGGATTGGAGAGTAGGGATTGGGGGTGGGGATTGAAGAGCGGGGATTGGGTAGTGGGGATTGGAGAGCGGGGATTGGAGAGTAGGGATTGGGGGTGGGGATTGAAGAGCGGGGATTGGAGAGTAGGGATTGGGGGTGGGGATTGAAGAGCGGGGATTGGAGAGCGGGGATTGGGTAGTGGGGATTGGAGAGCGGGGATTGGGTAGTGGGGATTGAAGAGCGGGGATTGGAGAGTAGGGATTGGGGGTGGGGATTGGAGAGTAGGGATTGGGTAGTGGGGATTGGGGGTGGAGAGTGGGACACACTTCAGTATCCCAAATTGTCCACAGGAGGTCCCCAGTCCTCAGTTTAGAGATCGCTGTGAATTGTTGCTCGGGTGTCGGGTGTGGGGTGTGGGGAGTGGGGTGTGGGGTGTGGGGTGTGGGGTGTCGGGTGTCGGGTGTGGGGTGTGGGGTGTCGGGTGTGGGGTGTGGGGTGTGGGGTGTGGGGTGTGGGGTGTCGGGTGTGGGGTGTGGGGTGTCGGGTGTGGGGTGTGGGGTGTCGGGTGTGGGGTGTCGGGTGTGGGGTGTGGGGTGTGGGGTGTGGGGTGTCGGGTGTGGGGGAGGGGTGTGGGGTGTGGGGTGTCGGGTGTGGGGTGTCGGGTGTGGGGTGTGGGGTGTCGGGTGTGGGGTGTGGGGTGTGGGGTGTGGGGTGTCGGGTGTGGGGTGTGGGGTGTCGGGTGTGGGGTGTGGGGTGTCGGGTGTGGGGTGTGGGGTGTGGGGTGTCGGGTGTGGGGTGTCGGGTGTGGGGGAGGGGTGTGGGGTGTGGGGTGTCGGGTGTGGGGTGTGGGGGAGGGGTGTGGGGTGTGGGGTGTCGGGTGTGGGGTGTGGGGTGTGGGGTGTCGGGTGTGGGGTGTGGGGTGTCGGGTGTGGGGTGTGGGGTGGCAGGTGTGGGGTGTGGGGTGTGGGGTGTCGGATGTGGGGTGTGGGGTGTGGGGTGTGGGGTGTCGGGTGTGGGGTGTCGGGTGTGGGGTGTGGGGTGTGGGGTGTGGGGTGTCGGGTGTGGGGTGTGGGGTGTGGGGTGTCGGGTGTGGGGTGTGGGGTGTGGGGTGTCGGGTGTGGGGGAGGGGTGTGGGGTGTGGGGTGTGGGGTGTCGGGTGTGGGGTGTGGGGTGTGGGGTGTGGGGTGTCGGGTGTGGGGTGTGGGGTGTGGGGTGTCGGGTGTGGGGGAGGGGTGTGGGGTGTGGGGTGTCGGGTGTGGGGTGTGGGGTGTCGGGTGTGGGGTGTGGGGTGTGGGGTGTGGGGGAGGGGTGTGGGGTGTGGGGTGTCGGGTGTCGGGTGTGGGGTGTGGGGTGTGGGGTGTCGGGTGTCGGGTGTGGGGGAGGGGTCGGGAGGCTTTGGGGGTTCACATCGGGTGTTACACAATCCTGTGCGGTGCGATTTTGCACCTCATTCATGCACATGCACAACTCACCTAGCCTGTGATTGGACAGTGAGAGGAGAAGCAGTGGACTCTGTCACTCTGTTCTCTCCTCCTATCAGCATGCTTCTTGTCAGAACATGAACTGATTGGCTCCTGGTGCTGCTTCTTCCTCTCACACTGCAGCCCTGCTGTACAGAAAGATTATTATTATTCTGATGCCGGGTTACATTCAGAGACCCCCCCATGCCATGAGGTAAGGGCTTTATCCAATCAGAGGTCTGCATTCCTGTGTGTCCGGGGTTTAGCTTTACCCATAAATACGACTTCCTGACATGTTTCACCCCCCGGAGAGTCTCCCGTGTGGTGTATGGGGGTAACGATCGCTCTGATTATCATCGCCCCGGGCGAGTGTACATCTGCAGATGGGAAGACGAATGATTTTATTTCTGTATCTTATGTTCTATAATCGATCTGTCAGAGGAAGACGATCGTACACTGCCATGTGTCAGACTGAGAGGGGGAGGAGCATAAAGAGCGCCCATAGAGCTGTTCAGTGATGTCATTGGCCTGTAGATGACATCACTGCAGTCAGGAGGTCAAATGCCGATATCAGCCGATCGAAGTGTCCAATCAATCCCTATTATTGGAAATGCGTAGCTCCTCCTTCATACTAGTCCTGCTTATTGCCATGGATCCCGTAATCCCCGTTATCGATCGCAAGTGGAGGGATTGGCAGAGAGGGGTGAAGGACACTGAATGGAGGTCAGTGGAGGGATTGGTAGAGAGGGGTGGAGGACACTGAGTGGAGGCCAGTGGAGGGATTGGTAGAGAGGGGTGAAGGACACTTAATGGAGACCAGTGGAGGGATTGGTATATAGGGGTGGAGGACACTGAGTGGAGGCCAGTGGAGGGATTGGTAGAGAGGGGTGGAGAACACTGAATGGAGACCAGTGAAGGGATTGGTAGAGAGGGGTGGAGAACACTGAATGGAGACCAGTGGAGGGATTGGTAGAGAGGGGTGAAGGACACTTAATGGAGACCAGTGGAGGGATTGGTAGAGAGGGGTGAAGGACACTTAATGGAGGTCAGTGGAGGGATTGGTAGAGAGGGGTGGAGGACACTGAATGGAGGTCAGTGGAGGGATTGGTAGAGAGGGGTGGAGGACACTGAATGGAGACCAGTGGAGGGATTGGCAGAGAGGGGTGGAGGACACTGAATGGAGGTCAGTGGAGGGATTGGCAGAGAGGGGTGGAGGACACTGAATGGAGACCAGTGGAAGGATTGGTAGAGAGGGGTGGAGGACACTGAATGGAGGTCAGTGGAGGGATTGGCAGAGAGGGGTGGAGGACACTGAATGGAGGTCAGTGGAGGGATTGGTAGAGAGGGGTGGAGGGCACTGAATGGAGACCAGTGAAGGGATTGGTAGAGAGGGGTGGAGGACACTGAGTGGAGACCAGTGGAGGGATTGGTAGAGAGGGGTGGAGGGCACTGAATGGAGACCAGTGGAGGGATTGGTAGAGAGGGGTGGAGGACACTGAGTGGAGACCAGTGGAGGGATTGGCAGAGAGGGGTGAAGGACACTGAGTGGAGACCAGTAGAGGGATTGGTAGAGAGGGGTGGAGGACACTGAGTGGAGGCCAGTGGAGGGATTGGTAGAGAGGGGTGGAGAACACTGAATGGAGACCAGTGAAGGGATTGGTAGAGAGGGGTGGAGGACACTGAGTGGAGACCAGTGGAGGGATTGGTAGAGAGGGGTGGAGGGCACTGAATGGAGACCAGTGAAGGGATTGGTAGAGAGGGGTGGAGGACACTGAGTGGAGACCAGTGGAGGGATTGGCAGAGAGGGGTGAAGGACACTGAGTGGAGACCAGTAGAGGGATTGGTAGAGAGGGGTGGAGGACACTGAGTGGAGGCCAGTGGAGGGATTGGTAGAGAGGGGTGGAGAACACTGAATGGAGACCAGTGAAGGGATTGGTAGAGAGGGGTGGAGGACACTGAGTGGAGACCAGTGGAGGGATTGGTAGAGAGGGGTGAAGGACACTTAATGGAGACCAGTGGAGGGATTGGTAGAGAGGGGTGAAGGACACTTAATGGAGGTCAGTGGAGGGATTGGTAGAGAGGGGTGGAGGACACTGAATGGAGGTCAGTGGAGGGATTGGCAGAGAGGGGTGGAGGACACTGAATGGAGGTCAGTGGAGGGATTGGTAGAGAGGGGTGGAGGGCACTGAATGGAGACCAGTGAAGGGATTGGTAGAGAG
Organism: Lithobates clamitans; assembly: GCA_037952925.1. Lineage (NCBI taxonomy): Eukaryota > Metazoa > Chordata > Amphibia > Anura > Ranidae > Lithobates > Lithobates clamitans. The sequence goes on from JBBGZY010002974.1 coordinate 158,111, forward strand.
GGGTGGAGGACACTGAGTGGAGACCAGTGGAGGGATTGGTAGAGAGGGGTGGAGGGCACTGAATGGAGACCAGTGGAGGGATTGGTAGAGAGGGGTGGAGGACACTGAGTGGAGACCAGTGGAGGGATTGGCAGAGAGGGGTGAAGGACACTGAGTGGAGACCAGTAGAGGGATTGGTAGAGAGGGGTGGAGGACACTGAGTGGAGGCCAGTGGAGGGATTGGTAGAGAGGGGTGGAGAACACTGAATGGAGACCAGTGAAGGGATTGGTAGAGAGGGGTGGAGGACACTGAGTGGAGACCAGTGGAGGGATTGGTAGAGAGGGGTGGAGGGCACTGAATGGAGACCAGTGAAGGGATTGGTAGAGAGGGGTGGAGGACACTGAGTGGAGACCAGTGGAGGGATTGGCAGAGAGGGGTGAAGGACACTGAGTGGAGACCAGTAGAGGGATTGGTAGAGAGGGGTGGAGGACACTGAGTGGAGGCCAGTGGAGGGATTGGTAGAGAGGGGTGGAGAACACTGAATGGAGACCAGTGAAGGGATTGGTAGAGAGGGGTGGAGGACACTGAGTGGAGACCAGTGGAGGGATTGGTAGAGAGGGGTGAAGGACACTTAATGGAGACCAGTGGAGGGATTGGTAGAGAGGGGTGAAGGACACTTAATGGAGGTCAGTGGAGGGATTGGTAGAGAGGGGTGGAGGACACTGAATGGAGGTCAGTGGAGGGATTGGCAGAGAGGGGTGGAGGACACTGAATGGAGGTCAGTGGAGGGATTGGTAGAGAGGGGTGGAGGGCACTGAATGGAGACCAGTGAAGGGATTGGTAGAGAGGGGTGGAGGACACTGAGTGGAGACCAGTGGAGGGATTGGTAGAGAGGGGTGGAGGGCACTGAATGGAGACCAGTGGAGGGATTGGTAGAGAGGGGTGGAGGACACTGAGTGGAGACCAGTGGAGGGATTGGTAGAGAGGGGTGGAGGGCACTGAATGGAGACCAGTGAAGGGATTGGTAGAGAGGGGTGGAGGACACTGAGTGGAGACCAGTGGAGGGATTGGTAGAGAGGGGTGAAGGACACTTAATGGAGACCAGTGGAGGGATTGGTAGAGAGGGGTGAAGGACACTTAATGGAGACCAGTGGAGGGATTGGTAGAGAGGGGTGGAGGACACTGAATGGAGGTCAGTGGAGGGATTGGTAGAGAGGGGTGGAGGACACTGAATGGAGGCCAGTGGAGGGATTGGTAGATAGGGGTGGAGGACACTGAATGGAGACCAGTGGAGGGACTGGTAGAGAGGGGTGAAGGACACTGAATGGAGGTCAGTAGAGGGATTGGTAGATAGGGGTGGAGGACACTGAATGGAGGCCAGTGGAGGGATTGGTAGAGAGGGGTGGAGGACACTAAATGGAGGCCAGTGGAGGGATTGGTAGAGAGGGGTGGAGGACACTGAATGGAGGCCAGTGGAGGGATTGGTAGAGAGGGGTGAAGGACACTGAATGGAGGTCAGTGGAGAGATTGGTAGAGAGGGGTGGAGGACACTGAATGGAGACCAGTGGAGGGATTGGTAGAGAGGGGTAGAGGACACTGAATGGAGGTCAGTGGAGGGATTGGTAGAGAGGGGTGGAGGGCACTGAATGGAGACCAGTGAAGGGATTGGTAGAGAGGGGTGGAGGACACTGAGTGGAGACCAGTGGAGGGATTGGTAGAGAGGGGTGGAGGACACTGAGTGGAGGCCAGTGAAGGGATTGGTAGAGAGGGGTGGAGAACACTGAATGGAGACCAGTGAAGGGATTGGTAGAGAGGGGTGGAGGACACTGAGTGGAGACCAGTGGAGGGATTGGTAGAGAGGGGTGAAGGACACTTAATGGAGACCAGTGGAGGGATTGGTAGAGAGGGGTGGAGGACACTGAATGGAGGTCAGTGGAGGGATTGGTAGAGAGGGGTGGAGGACACTAAATGGAGGCCAGTGGAGGGATTGGTAGATAGGGGTGGAGGACACTGAATGGAGACCAGTGGAGGGACTGGTAGAGAGGGGTGAAGGACACTGAATGGAGGTCAGTAGAGGGATTGGTAGATAGGGGTGGAGGACACTGAATGGAGGCCAGTGGAGGGATTGGTAGAGAGGGGTGGAGGACACTGAATGGAGGCCAGTGGAGGGATTGGTAGAGAGGGGTGGAGGACACTGAATGGAGGCCAGTGGAGGGATTGGTAGAGAGGGGTGAAGGACACTGAATGGAGGTCAGTGGAGAGATTGGTAGAGAGGGGTGGAGGACACTGAATGGAGACCAGTGGAGGGATTGGTAGATAGGGGTGGAGGACACTGAATGGAGGTCAGTGGAGGGATTGGTAGAGAGGGGTGGAGGACATTGAATGGAGGTCAGTGGAGGGATTGGTAGAGAGGGGTAGAGGACACTGAATGGAGACCAGTGAAGGGATTGGTAGAGAGGGGTGGAGGACACTGAATGGAGGTCAGTGGAGGGATTGGAGGAGAGGGTTGGCAGACACTGAATGGAGGTCAGTGGAGGGATTGGTAGAGAGGGGTGGAGGACACTGAATGGAGGTCAGTGTAGGGATTGGAGGAGAGGGTTGGCAGACACTGAATGGAGGTCAGTGGAGGGACTGGTAGAGAGGGTTGGCGGACACTGAATGGAGGTCAGTGGAGGGATTGGTAGAGAGGGGTGGAGGACACTGAATGGAGGTCAGTGGAGGGATTGGCAGAGAGGGGTGAAGGACACTGAATGGAGACCAGTGGAGGGATTGGTAGAGAGGGGTGGAGGACACTGAATGGAGACCAGTGGAGGGATTGGTAGAGAGGGGTGGAGGACACTGAATGGAGACCAGTGGAGGGATTGGTAGAGAGGGGTGGAGGACACTGAATGGAGGTCAGTGGAGGGATTGGCAGAGAGGGGTGAAGGACACTGAATGGAGGTCAGTGGAGGGATTGGTAGAAAGGGGTGGAGGACACTGAATGGAGGTCAGTGGAGGGATTGGCAGAGAGGGGTGAAGGACACTGAATGGAAACCAGTGGAGGGATTGGTAGAGAGGGGTGGAGGACACTGAATGGAGACCAGTGGAGGGATTGGTAGAGAGGGGTGGAGGACACTGAATGGAGACCAGTGGAGGGATTGGTAGAGAGGGGTGGAGGACACTGAATGGAGACCAGTGGAGGGATTGGTAGAGAGGGGTGGAGGACACTGAATTGGGAGACCAGTGGAGGGATTGGTAGAGAGGGGTGGAGGACACTGAATGGAGGTCAGTGGAGGGATTGGTAGAGAGGGGTGGAGGACACTGAATGGAGACCAGTGGAGGGATTGGCAGAGAGGGGTGAAAGACACTGAATGGAGGTCAGTGGAAGGATTGGCAGAGAGGGGTGGAGGACACTGAATGGAGACCAGTGGAGGGATTGGTAGAGAGGGGTGGAGGACACTGAATGGAGGTCAGTGGAGGGATTGGTAGAGAGGTGTGGAGGACACTGAATGGAGGTCAGTGGAGGGATTGGTGGAGAGGGATGGAGGACACTGAATGGAGGTCAGTGAAGGGATTGGTAGAGAGGGGTGGAGGACACTGAATGGAGACCAGTGGAGGGATTGGTAGATAGGGGTGGAGGACACTGAATGGAGACCAGTGGAGGGATTGGCAGAGAGGGGTGGAGGACACTGAATGGGGACCAGTGGAGGAATTGGTAGAGAGGGGTGAAGGACACTGAATGGAGACCAGTGGAGGGATTGGTAGAGAGGGGTGGAGGACACTGAATGGAGACCAGTGGAGGGATTGGTAGAGAGGGGTGGAGGACACTGAATGGAGACCAGTGGAGGGATTGGTAGAGAGGGGTGGAGGACACTGAATGGAGGTCAGTGGAGGGATTGGTAGAGAGGGGTGGAGGACACTGAATGGAGACCAATGGAGGGATTGGTAGAGAGGGATGGAGGACATTGAATAGAGGTCAGTGGAGGGATTGGTAGAGAGGGGTGGAGGACACTGAATGGAGACCAGTGGAGGGATTGGAGGAGAGGGTTGGCAGACACTGAATGGAGGTCAGTGGAGGGATTGGTAGAGAGGGGTGGAGGACACTGAATGGAGGTCAGTGTAGGGATTGGAGGAGAGGGTTGGCAGACACTGAATGGAGGTCAGTGGAGGGACTGGTAGAGAGGGGTGGAGGACACTGAATGGAGACCAGTGGAGGGATTGGTAGAGAGGGGTGGAGGACACTGAATGGAGGACAGTGGAGGGATTGGTAGAGAGGGGTGGAGGACACTGAATGGAGACCAGTGGAGGGATTGGAGGAGAGGATTGGCAGACACTGAATGGAGACCAGTGGAGGGATTGGAGGAGAGGGTTGGCAGACACTGAATGGAGGTCAGTGGAGGGATTGGTAGAGGGGGTGGAGGACACTGAATGGAGGTCAGTGTAGGGATTGGAGGAGAGGATTGGCAGACACTGAATGGAGACCAGTGGAGGGATTGGAGGAGAGGGTTGGCAGACACTGAATGGAGGTCAGTGGAGGGATTGGTAGAGAGGGGTGGAGGACACTGAATGGAGACCAGTGGAGGGATTGGTAGAGAGGGGTGGAGGACACTGAATGGAGACCAGTGGAGGGATTGGTAGATAGGGGTGGAGGACACTGAATGGAGGTCAGTGGAGGGACTGGTAGAGAGGGGTGGAGGACACTGAATGGAGGCCAGTGGAGGGATTGGTAGAGAGGGGTGGAGGACACTGAATGGAGGTCAGTGGAGGGATTGGTAGAGAGGGGTGGAGGACACTGAATGGAGACCAGTGGAGGGATTAGTAGAGAGGGGTGAAGGACACTGAATAGAGGCCAGTGGAGGGATTGGTAGATAGGGGTGGAGGACACTGAATGGAGACCAGTGGAGGGACTGGTAGAGAGGGGTGGAGGACACTGAATGGAGGCCAGTGGAGGGATTGGTAGAGAGGGGTGGAGGACACTGAATGGAGGTCAGTGGAGGGATTGGTAGAGAGGGGTGGAGGACACTGAATGGAGACCAGTGGAGGGATTGGTAGAGAGGGGTGGAGGACACTGAATGGAGGTCAGTGGAGGGACTGGCAGAGAGGGGTGGAGGACACTGAATGGAGACCAGTGGAGGGATTGGTAGAGAGGGGTGGAGGACACTGAATGGAGGCCAGTGGAGGGATTGGTAGAGAGGGGTGGAGGACACTGAATGGAGGCCAGTGGAGGGATTGGTAGAGAGGGGTGGAGGACACTGAATGGAGGTCAGTGGAGGGATTGGTAGAGAAGGGTGGAGGACACTGAATGGAGGTCAGTGGAGGGATTGGTAGAGAGGGGTGGAGGACACTGAATGGAGATCAGTGGAGGGATTGGTAGAGAAGGGTGGAGGACACTGAATGGAGGTCAGTGGAGGGACTGGTAGAGAGGGGTGGAGGACACTGAATGGAGGTCAGTGGAGGGATTGGTAGAGAGGGGGTGGAGGACACTGAATGGAGGTCAGTGGAGGGATTGCTCGAGAGGGGTAGCAGATGCCGAGCAGTTTTTAAGGTGGATGAGTCTGGTAGCATTCATGATGGATTGAAGGGGGAGGAGCCTATCTAGAGGTAAGCCAATGAGGAGGGAGTTACAGTAGTCAAGGCGAGAGATAACCAGCGAGTGGACTAAGAGCATTGTGGTGTCATTGGTTTGAAAAGGGCGTATTTTGGAGATGTTGCGGAGGTTGAGGTGGGAAGATTTGGACAGTGATTGGATGTGGGGCCTAAAGGAAAGATCAGTCCAGGACTACACTTAGGACCTTGGCATGGGGGGATGGGCTGATTGTTGTGTCATCGATTCTTGACAGAGAGATCAGGGGAAGGTGGGAGGAAATATAATGATTTTGGTTTTGGATAGGTTGAGTTTGAGGAAGTGGTGTGACATCCAGACTGATATATCTGATAGTAAATTAGAGATACGTGAGGGGGCAGAGGGAGTGCGCTGAGGGATAGAGAGATATATTTGGGTGTCGTCAGCGTAGAGGTGGTATTGGAAGCCATGGGAGGCTATCAGCTGACCCAGGGAGGTAGTGTAGATTGAGAAAAGGAGAGTTCCAAGAACAGAACCTTGGAGGACCCCAACAGAGAAAGGAAGAGGAGAGGAGGAAGTAGAATTGTAAGTAACTCTAAAGGTGTGGTTGGATAAGTAGGAAGAGAACCAGCGAAGAGTACAGTCATGGAGACCAAAGTCGTGGAGTTTTTTGAGGAGGGGGGGGTGGTCAACCGTATCAAAGGCAGCAGAGAGGTCCAGGAGTAGGAGTACAGAATAGTATCCATTGGTTTTGGCCATTAGTAAGTTTTAGGAGGACAGTTTCTGTGGAGTGTTGAGGACGAAATCCAGACTGTACGGGATCAAGAAGGTTATTCTCGGCGAGGTGGTCGCTCAGTCAGTTGTAGACTAGTCACATGACTAGGAGCCGGTCCCACCGGCCATTAGTGGGGACCCAGAGAGGTCTCTGAGCTTGGAGGACACAATGAGCATGCTCAGCGTGTATGTAAGGGGTGTGGAGGATAATGCCACCCTTCTGCAGCCATGTGTTGGGGGGGATGGGGCATACAAGGGGTGGAATGTTCAACCAATTGTAAACTTTCTGTTGGAAGGGATTCCTCCGGCTGGAAAGCCTTCCAACCACTTTCACACCCCCCAGAGGTAACCTGTATTCTGGGCTCCACTGTCCCTCCTAGGGGCCCGGGGCCGGCACGGCGGGGGTCAGCTGGTGGAAGGAGGGAGATCACTGAACATCCCATTCAGCATCCTGAACTTGGAAGCATTTCCTCACTTCGGGGTTCAGCTGTGCTTTTGGAGTTCTGAGGTGACATTAGGGGTCCAATAGACCCCTGATCTATAGAGGACCTGTCATTGTTATCACATAGGGGGCTACCAGCTCAAAATGTTTTGAGGGCGGGTTCACCCCAGTGTGGGAAATACACGCTCTGTGCACGTTTCCCGCACCGCACTCAAAACGCAGCGCCCTCACAGTCTGCGGGTGCCAATGTAATGTTCACCGCTCTCCAAACGCCGATTACAAACACCGAGGTGATACCGCAGTCCTATGAGATTCGGGGTGGAATGCATGCGATATTCTCTCCGATTTCTGGTGTAATTTCAACCATTTCAAATGAATGAGCCGTGAAATCGCAGCATGCGGGAACCCACCAGAATTGCAGCGTAGCGCGTTCCGCGTTCCCGTGTGACACCCACCTTATGTCACCACGCATGCCACGTGAGAGCAACAGGTCCAAGGCCGTCATTCACCGTCATCTATAAACTGATGACTAGGGACCTCTTGTGGACAATTTGGGTACTGAAGTTTTTCGGCATGTCACAAGTGCGCAAGGTTTGACGTGTTTGGTATCTATTTACTCGGCGCATCTATTCATTTTACCAAAAGCTGGGGTAATATATCGTGTGTGTAAAATGAATGAGTGAATTATATTGTGAACCTGCTTCAGAAAACTAGAGGTGCCGCTCCAGGCTTCTTCATCCCAATCCAGCGGCTCGCTCTGTGGGGGGTGCTGTCTGGGGAGAGCCCCTTTTGGCTCTGTGCACTAAATTCAGCAATGCAGACGCCCTAAAACTGCACAGTACCATGCCCGACAGTCACTTTAGTGAAAGCAGCCTCTGCTCAGCTCCGTCCAGGCCATGTCACCGACGCGTTTCACCCCACCCATAGGGCATATTCATAGAAGACCTCCATAACTAAACCCCAAGGTTGGGACAAAATGCGTCGGTGGCTTAGCCTGGATGGAGCTGAGCAGATGCTGCTTTCACTCAAGTGACTTGTATGTTACTGTGCAGCATTTGGGACGTCTTCCTTGCTGGATTTACCACCATTTTATTCTGCAGGGCTTTCAGAAATCGATCGTGTTTTAGGAGTTTCAACTAAACTTCAGGCCAAATGAAAACAGTCGCTGTGGTAGACAAATGGTTAAAAACACTAAAAATTTCTTCTGAAAAAACGTAAACCGCAGAAACAAAAATCCACTTCAACAAGAAAAGGAATGGACGTAACGCGTCCGCGGGCGTGACATTTCTGAGCGGACCCCCCACTGCGGAGTGATTTTTCTTCGGAGAAGTTGAGGACCATTAGAAGTGAGCGGCCTTTTATTTAGCGCGTACAGCGAGTTAAACGGAACAGTGGTGGAAGCTTTGACAGACACTTAAGAATTCTAATTCGTCAAGGTCAGCCCCCGGCACCCACGCGGTGAGGCCGCCGCACTGCCATTGTGACTCATCCACCTAATGATTTTAGTACATACCATACATAAGAATGACTTTCTTTATGCAGTTTACTTGTTTCTGGAGCGCTGACGCTTTTCTGCGTTTGAAGGAGCTTACACTCTAATGTCTCCGCCGCGGTGACAGACAACCTACCACTCAGATAATGGAGGGGCTGGAGGAAGATCTGCAGAAAAGAGAGCGGAGGAGGAAGAGAGGGGAGGGGGGAAGGTGAGGCACAGAAGAGAGCGGGGGGTGGGGGCACAGAAGAGAGCGGGGGGGTGGGGGCACAGAAGAGAGCGGGGGGGTGGGGGCACAGAAGAGAGCGGGGGGTGGGGGCACAGAAGAGAGCAGGGGGGTGGGGGCACAGAAGAGAGCAGGGGGGTGGGGGCACAGAAGAGAGTGGAGGGGGGAGGTGGGGGCAGAGCAGGGGGAGGGGGGGGCAGAGCAGAGAGTGGAGGGGGGAGGTGGGGGCAGAGCGGAGGGGGAAGGCGGGGGGAGGTGGGGGCAGAGCAGGGGGAGGGGGGGGCAGAGCAGAGAGTGGAGGGGGGAGGTGGGGGCAAAGCAGGGGGAGGGGGGGCAGAGCAGAGGGGGAAGGCGGGGGGAGGTGGGGGCAGAGCAGAGAGCGGGGGGAGGAGGGGGCAGAGTGGGGGGGAGGTTGTTGGCACAGCAGAGAGGGGGGGTGGGGGCAGAGCGGGGGGGGAGGGGGAGGTGGGGGGAGGGCAGAGGGGGAGGTGGGGACAGAGCAGAGAGTGGAGGGGGAGGTGGGGGCAGAGCGGAGGGGGGAGGAGAGGTGGGGGCAGAGCGGAGGGGGCAGGGGGAGGTGGGGGCAGAGCGGGGAGGTGGGGGCAGAGCGGAGGGGGGAGGGGGAGGTGGGGGCAGAGCAGAGGGGGAGGTGGGGGCAGAGCGGAGGGGGGAGGGGGAGGTGGGGGCAGAGCGGGGAGGTGGGGGCAGAGCACAGAGTGGAGGGGGGAGGTGGGGGCAGAGCGGAGGGGGGAGGTGGGGGCAGAGCGGGGAGGTGGGGGAGAGCAGAGAGTGGAGGGGGGAGGTGGGGGCAGAGCGGAGGGGGGAGGTGGGGGCAGAGCAGGGAGGTGGGGGGAGAGCAGAGGGGGAGGGGGGAGGGGGAGGTGGGGGCAGAGCGGAGGGGGAAGGTGGGGGGAGAGCGGAGGGGGGAGGGGGAGGTGGGGGCAGAGCGGGGGGGGGAGGGGGGAGGTGGGGGCAGAGCGGAGGGGGGAGGTGGGGGCAGAGCAGGGAGGTGGGGGGAGAGCAGAGGGGGAGGGGGGAGGGGGAGGTGGGGGCAGAGCAGAGAGTGGAGGGGGGAGGTGGGGGCAGAGCGGAGGGGGAGGTGGGGGGAGAGCAGAGGGGGGAGGGGGAGGTGGGGGCAGAGCGGAGGGGGAGGTGGGGGCAGAGCGGGGAGGTGGGGGCAGAGCGGAGGGGGGAGGGGGAGGTGGGGGCAGAGCAGAGGGGGGAGGGGGAGGTGGGGGCAGAGCAGAGAGTGGAGGGGGAGGTGGGGGCAGAGCGGAGGGGGAAGGCGGGGGGAGGTGGGGGCAGAGCAGGGGGAGGGGGGGGCAGAGCAGAGAGTGGAGGGGGGAGGTGGGGGCAAAGCAGGGGGAGGGGGGGGCAGAGCAGAGGGGGAAGGCGGGGGGAGGTGGGGGCAGAGCAGAGAGCGGGGGGAGGAGGGGGCAGAGTGGGGGGGAGGTTGTTGGCACAGCAGAGAGGGGGGGTGGGGGCAGAGCGGGGGGGGAGGGGGAGGTGGGGGGAGGGCAGAGGGGGAGGTGGGGGCAGAGCGGAGGGGGGAGGAGAGGTGGGGGCAGAGCGGAGGGGGGAGGGGGAGGTGGGGGCAGAGCGGGGAGGTGGGGGCAGAGCGGAGGGGGGAGGGGGAGGTGGGGGCAGAGCAGAGAGTGGAGGGGGAGGTGGGGGGAGAGCGGAGGGGGGAGGGGGAGGTGGGGGCAGAGCGGGGAGGTGGGGACAGAGCAGAGAGTGGAGGGGGGAGGTGGGGGCAGAGCGGAGGGGGGAGGGGGAGGTGGGGGCAGAGCGGAGGGGGGAGGTGGGGGCAGAGCGGGGAGGTGGGGGAGAGCAGAGAGTGGAGGGGGGAGGTGGGGGCAGAGCGGAGGGGGGAGGTGGGGGCAGAGCAGGGAGGTGGGGGGAGAGCAGAGGGGGAGGGGGGAGGGGGAGGTGGGGGCAGAGCGGAGGGGGGAAGGGGAGGTGGGGGCAGAGCAGAGAGTGGAGGGGGGAGGTGGGGGGAGAGCAGAGGGGGGAGGGGGAGGTGGGGACAGAGCGGAGGGGGGAGGGGGAGGTGGGGGCAGAGCGGGGAGGTGGGGGCAGAGCGGAGGGGGGAGGGGGAGGTGGGGGCAGAGCAGAGAGTGGAGGGGGAGGTGGGGGCAGAGCAGAGGGGGGAGGGGGAGGTGGGGGGAGAGCAGAGGGGGAGGTGGGGGCAGAGCGGAGGGGGGAGGGGGAGGGGGAGGTGGGGGCAGAGCGGAGAGGTGGGGGCAGAGCGGAGGGGGGAGGGGGAGGTGGGGGCAGAGCGGGGAGGTGGGGGCAGAGCGGAGGGGGGAGGTGGGGGGAGAGCAGAGGGGGAGGTGGGGACAGAGCACAGAGTGGAGGGGGGAGGTGGGGGCAGAGCGGAGGGGGGAGGGGGAGGTGGGGACAGAGCAGAGAGTGGAGGGGGGAGGTGGGGGCAGAGCGGAGGGGGGAGGGGGAGGTGGGGGCAGAGCGGAGGGGGGAGGGGGAGGTGGGGGCAGAGCAGAGAGTGGAGGGGGGAGGTGGGGGCAGAGCGGAGGGGGGAGGGGGAGGTGGGGGCAGAGCGGGGAGGTGGGGGGAGAGCAGAGGGGGAGGGGGGAGGGGGAGGTGGGGGCAGAGCGGAGGGGGGAGGGGGAAGTGGGGGCAGAGCAGAGAGTGGAGGGGGGAGGTGGGGGCAGAGCGGAGGGGGGAGGGGGAGGTAGGGACAGAGCAGAGAGTGGAGCGGGGAGGTGGGGGCAGAGCGGAGGGGGGAGGGGGAGGTGGGGGCAGAGCGGAGGGGGGAGGGGGAGGTGGGGGCAGAGCGGGGAGGTGGGGGCAGAGCGGAGGGGGGAGGGGGAGGTGGGGGCAGAGCAGAGAGTGGAGGGGGAGGTGGGGGCAGAGCAGAGGGGGGAGGGGGAGGTGGGGGGAGAGCAGAGGGGGAGGTGGGGGCAGAGCGGAGGGGGGAGGGGGAGGGGGAGGTGGGGGCAGAGCGGAGAGGTGGGGGCAGAGCGGAGGGGGGAGGTGGGGGGAGAGCAGAGGGGGGAGGGGGAGGTGGGGACAGAGCGGAGGGGGGAGGTGGGGGGAGAGCAGAGGGAGAGGTGGGGACAGAGCACAGAGTGGAGGGGGAGGTGGGGACAGAGCAGAGAGTGGAGGGGGAGGTGGGGGCAGAGCGGAGGGGGAAGGTGGGGGGAGAGCGGAGGGGGGAGGGGGAGGTGGGGGCAGAGCGGGGAGGTGGAGGCAGAGCGGAGGGGGGAGGGGGAGGTGGGGGGAGAGCAGAGGGGGAGGTGGGGGCAGAGCGGAGGGGGGAGGGGGAGGTGGGGGCAGAGCGGGGAGGTGGGGGCAGAGCGGAGGGGGGAGGTGGGGGGAGAGCAGAGGGGGGAGGGGGAGGTGGGGACAGAGCGGAGGGGGGAGGTGGGGGGAGAGCAGAGAGTGGAGGGGGAGGTGGGGGCAGAGCAGAGGGGGGAGGGGGAGGTGGGGGGAGAGCAGAGGGGGAGGTGGGGGCAGAGCGGAGGGGGGAGGGGGAGGTGGGGGCAGAGCGGGGAGGTGGGGGCAGAGCGGAGGGGGGAGGTGGGGGGAGAGCAGAGGGGGGAGGGGGAGGTGGGGACAGAGCGGAGGGGGGAGGTGGGGGGAGAGCAGAGGGAGAGGTGGGGACAGAGCACAGAGTGGAGGGGGAGGTGGGGACAGAGCAGAGAGTGGAGGGGGAGGTGGGGGCAGAGCGGAGGGGGAAGGTGGGGGGAGAGCGGAGGGGGGAGGGGGAGGTGGGGGCAGAGCGGGGAGGTGGGGACAGAGCAGAGAGTGGATGGGGGAGGTGGGGGCAGAGCGGAGGGGGGAGGGGGAGGTGGGGGCAGAGCGGAGGGGGGAGGTGGGGGCAGAGCGGGGAGGTGGGGACAGAGCAGAGAGTGGAGGGGGGAGGTGGGGGCAGAGCGGAGGGGGGAGGGGGAGGTGGGGGCAGAGCAGAGAGTGGAGGGGGGAGGTGGGGGCAGAGCGGGGAGGTGGGGGAGAGCAGAGAGTGGAGGGGGGAGGTGGGGGCAGAGCGGAGGGGGGAGGTGGGGGCAGAGCAGGGAGGTGGGGGGAGAGCAGAGGGGGAGGGGGGAGGGGGAGGTGGGGGCAGAGCGGAGGGGGGAGGGGGAGGTGGGGGCAGAGCAGAGAGTGGAGGGGGGAGGTGGGGGCAGAGCGGAGGGGGAGGTGGGGGGAGAGCAGAGGGGGGAGGGGGAGGTGGGGACAGAGCGGGGAGGTGGGGGAGAGCAGAGAGTGGAGGGGGGAGGTGGGGGCAGAGCGGAGGGGGGAGGTGGGGGCAGAGCAGGGAGGTGGGGGGAGAGCAGAGGGGGAGGGGGGAGGGGGAGGTGGGGGCAGAGCAGAGAGTGGAGGGGGGAGGTGGGGGCAGAGCGGGGAGGTGGGGGCAGAGCGGAGGGGGGAGGGGGAGGTGGGGGCAGAGCAGAGAGTGGAGGGGGGAGGTGGGGGCAGAGCGGGGAGGTGGGGGAGAGCAGAGAGTGGAGGGGGGAGGTGGGGGCAGAGCGGAGGGGGGAGGTGGGGGCAGAGCAGGGAGGTGGGGGGAGAGCAGAGGGGGAGGGGGGAGGGGGAGGTGGGGGCAGAGCGGAGGGGGGAGGGGGAGGTGGGGGCAGAGCAGAGAGTGGAGGGGGGAGGTGGGGGCAGAGCGGAGGGGGAGGTGGGGGGAGAGCAGAGGGGGGAGGGGGAGGTGGGGACAGAGCAGAGAGTGGAGCGGGGAGGTGGGGGCAGAGCGGAGGGGGGAGGGGGAGGTGGGGGCAGAGCGGGGAGGTGGGGGCAGAGCAGAGAGTGGAGGGGGGAGGTGGGGGCAGAGTGGAGGGGGGAGGTGGGGGCAGAGCGGAGGGGGGAGGGGGAGGTGGGGGCAGAGCGGAGAGTGGAGGGGGGAGGGGGAGGTGGGGGGAGAGCAGAGGGGGAGGTGGGGGTAGAGCGGAGAGTGGAGGGGGGAGGGGGAGGTGGGGGCAGAGCGGAGGGGGGAGGGGGAGGATGGGGCAGAGCAGAGAGTGGAGGGGGGTGGGGGAGGTGGGGGCAGAGCAGAGAGTCGAGGGGGGAAGGGAAGTGGGGGCAGAGCTGAGGGGGGAAGGGGGAGGTGGGGGCAGAGCAGAGAGTGGAGAGTGGAGGGGGAGGTGGGAACAGAGCAGAGAGTGGAGGGGGGAGGTGGGGGCAGAGCGGAGGGGGGAGGGGGAGGTGGGGGGAGAGCAGAGGGGGAGGTGGGGGGAGAGCGGAGAGTGGAGGGGGGAGGCGGGGACACAGCAGATCTGGATGAAGGGAAGGAGCTGCGGAACTTTTTAAGTTAACAAGCGGGTGATTAGTTCCTAGTATGATTGGCGGCACCCCCCATGTGTTGGGGGTATGTAACCTTGTAGGAATTGGAGAGGATGGGGGAGGGGGGCACATGCTCAGATGGGGGTCTGGTATGGATTTTTTGGGGTGGGGGAATCAGAAAACAGTCAAAGTTTCATTTATAAAGAAAGTTTAGTGAAGATTAAAAGAATAAAAAATATTCGGGGTGTTTTGAAGCACAAGTCTCCGCAGCGGGCGGATGGGGGTCATACTGCACATTGAAATGCGTTCAGCCCACACATTGCGGGGTGACTGGACTCTGTAGCTTGAGGTGCGTTGCTGTATGTGAAGCATCCAGAGATTCTATTAATCAGAAGAGGACTCTGAGTTCTCCTGGCAGCGCGCCTTCCCCGACCGTCATCTCGCGGGACGTGACGCCCCCTGCGCTGAGCTAGACGCTGGTAATCGTATTAATCATGTTGATGGACAGGGCGATGGTCTCCAGGAAGGTAATTACACTATCTCCAGTTACAGCATCATATATATTCTTGTCATGACTTCATTAATTGATCACAGCGAAACGCGTGTCGCAGCGCCAGGAAAACTCTCTAGAACTTTGCTGCAGTGAAGTTAGAGAAGAACTCCCGATCTTCTACTACGCATGATCGTGTTCACTGAACGTTTGTCTTCCAATATAATCAATCGCACCGTTGCTATTTGTAACCTATGTCTGAAGCGGATCAAGCAAGGCCAAAACAGCAGGCGCTTGGGCACCACATCGTTGACCAGACATTGGACATATGATGACCTCCCATGCAGTCTGTTGGCAACAGCACTTAAAAGACCCACATTAAAGAACAAGGCGGACCTCTCCTTGCTCCTCATCTAGGATCTCCAACCACACTATACCTCAAGTCCTCTCAAAAACCAGCACTGAAAGGAATGCAGGTATAGCAATAGGTGTCCCAAGTACTTGCAGCCAATCTGCTATCAGTGCACCACCATCTGATTTTAGCAGGGAAATTTCCCTACCCCAGTTGCTAAACCGTAAAAAGAAATTTGGTCCCAGCCATCCACATGCTCAGCATCTAAATGCTAGCTTGGCCAAATTGCTAGCACTGCAACTGCTGCCTTTTCAGCTGGTAGACTCTGCCCCCTTTCGTGAATTTGTGGAATGTGCTGTACCACAGTGGCAGGGTCAAAAACAGCATTTCTTTTCATGGAAGGCTATTTCGACTCTCTACTGGCATGTGGAAGGCAATGTTTTGGCCTTGTTGGACAGGGCAGTCAGCAGTAAGGTGCATATTACCCCTGACTCATGGTCCAGCAGGCACGGGCAGGGACGTTACCTTTCCTTCACAGTGCATTGGGTAACTCTGCTGGCAGCTGGGAAGGATGCAGGACTTGTATTATTGGAGCTTGTTCCGCCACCACACCTCCAAAATGCTAGTGGTGATTCTGCCACAGCTCTCTCCTCCACCCCCTCCTCTTCTTCTTCCTCTATGGCCTCTTCTGCAGATTTGTCCTCTGAACCAGCGGTGCTCCATAGGCGTACAAGGGGCTACGCAAGCACTCAGGCAAAAAGATGCCATGCGGTGCTTGAGTTGGTCTGCTTAGGGGACAGGAGCCACACTGGGGCAGAGATTCTGTCAGCTCTGAAGGGGCATGCTCAGAGGTGGTTGGCGCCACACCAGCTTCAGCCAGGAATGGTTGTATGCGACAATGGCACCAACCTTCTCTCCGCCCTCTGACAGGGACACTTGACCCATGTTTCATGTTTGGCACACATCCTGAATTTGGTGGTGCAGAGGTTCTTGAGCAGGTACCCAGGCTTACAGGATCTCCTGAGGCAGGCCAGAAAAGCCTATGGTCATTTCTGCCAGTCGTACAATGCCAGTGCTCAGCTGGCTGACATTCAAAGGGAATGCAACCTACCTGTCAACCTCCTCATTTGTGACATGCCCACCAGGTGGAACTCAACGTTGCCAATGCTGTAGCGGCTGCACATGCAGCAGAGGGCCATCAAAGAGTACCAGTGCGAATATGGCACCAGGACAGGGTCAGGAGAGCTTTGCTTCTTTTCACCATGCCAGTGGCTACTGATCAAGGTTGCATGCACTGTCCTGTCACCATTTGAGGAGGCCACAAGGATGGTGAGCAGTGACAGTGCATGCATCAGTGATACTGTGCCTCTAGTCTTCCTGTTGGAGCACACGCTTCGTGGAATCATGGACAGGGCACTTGAGGCAGAACAGTGGGAGAAAGAGGAGGACTTCCTTACCTCTAAAGGCCCCCGTTATCCAAATAACATTCCTGCAGGCCCGCCAAACACACAGGAAGAAGAGGAGGAGGATTGTGTCAGCATGGATGTAGAGGATAACACTCAGCAGCAGTCTTCAAGGGATGGTTTTCAGTCCCCAGAAACCCAAGGAGTTGTACGTGGCTGGGTGGAGGTTGTTACGGATCTTGTGATCCTTAGTGACCCAGAGGACTCAGACTCGAATGCCTCTGAAAACTTACGCTGCATGGCCTCCTTGATTCTGCAAAGCCTGCGAAAGGTCCCTCGGATTCGTGGTATCAAGGAGAGGGATCATTACTGGCTGGCAACCCTTCTTGATCCACGTTACAAGGGTAAGGTTGCAGAACTCATCCTGCCTTCGCAGAGGGAGCAGAGGATGAAACATCTTCAGGAGGCCTTGAAGAAAGGTTTGTGCAATGCATTTTCAGACCCTGGGAGGTTACAGTTTCCTGGTGCTGGACAACGTGTTGCTGAGGCTTCCTTCAGTCAGAGGAAGAGCAGTGGAGAAGGTGGCCGGCTGACCGATGCCTTTAAACAATTTTTCAGTCCTCAGCGCCAAGGTCTGATCGGTTCAAGCAACCATCGCCAGTGTCTGCATTACATGGTGCAGGAATATCTAGGGGCAAGAGCAGACTTGGAGACCTTTCCAACAGAACATCCACTGGGTTACTGGGTCTTGAGGATGGACCACTGGCCAGAACTTGCTCAATATGCAATTGAGCCACTGGCCTGTCCTGCATCCAGCGTGCGTTCTGAATATACATTCAGTGCTGCTGGATGGTTTGTAACAGATCAAAGAGTGCACCTGTCCACAGACTCTGTTGATAGGCTCACATTCATAAAAATTAATCAGTCTTGGATCAACAGCTATCAAGCAGCTGATGTGACTGATTGAATTTTCTATGGATGTGGGATCCCTTGAAGACTGCCTATGCTGACTATTCTATTCCTCCTCAATCTTGATGATGCTAGCTTCCAACAATATTTTTTGGTTTAAGGCACCACCACCACCACCCAAGGCCCAATTGTTTAACAGGTGCATGTAATTACAATTTTTGATCTAATATTTCACAGCAGGGCCCATTCCTGTGCCCAAACAGGGGCATGTAATTACAATTCTTGATATAATAGTTCACAGAAGAGCCCGTTCCTGCACCCACCAAGAGTAACTGCGAGGGCTTACAGTGTTCTGGTATCACCACCACCACCAGGTCCATCTTTAATATTGATTGGACCCTGGGTAAACATTTCTTTGGGCCCCCCCAATGCAGATCAGGGATCCGGGATTGGGGATGAGAGAGAGGGGGATTGGGGATGAGAGAGAGAAGGGGATTGGGGATGAGAGAGAGGGGGGATTGGGGATGAGAGAGAGAGGGGGGTTGAGGATGAGAGAGAGGGGGGTTTGGGGATGAGAGAGGGGGGTTGGGGACGAGAGAGAGAGGGGGGATTGGGGATGAGAGAGAGGGTAGGTTGGTGATGAGAGAGAGGGGGGTGGGGATGAGAGAGAGGGGGGTTTGGGGATGAGAGAGAGAGGGGGATTGGGGATGAGAGAGAAAGGGGGGTTGGGGATGAGAGAGAGAGTGGCGTTGGGGACGAGAGAGAGGGAATGAGGGAGAGGGGGGTTGGGGATGAGGGAGAGAAAGGAGGTTGGGGGTGAGAGAGAGGGAGGATTGGGGATGAGAGAGAGGAGGTCGGGGGTGAGAGAGAGGGGGGATTGGGGATGAAAGAGGGGGGTTGGGGATGAGAGAGAGAGAGGGGGGATTGGGGAAGAGTGAGATGGGAGGTTGGTAATGAGAGAGAGGGGGGTGGGGATGAGAGAGAGGGGGGTTTGGGGATGAGAGAGAGGGGGGATTGGGGATGAAAGAGGGGGGTTGGGGACGAGAGAGAGGGGGGATTTGGGATGAGAGAGGGGGGGTTGAGGACGAGAGAGGGGGGATTGGGGATGAGAGAGAGAGAGAGAGGGGGATTGGGCAATGGGAGAGAGAGGGGGGGATGGGAGAGAGAGGGGGGGTTGGGGACAAGAGGGGGGGTTGGGGACGAGAGAGAGGGGATTGGGGATGAGAGAGAAAGAGAGAGGTGTTGGCGATAAGAGAGGGGTGAGAGGGGAGGATGAGAGAGAGGGGGGATTGGGGATGAGAGAGAGGAGGGATTGGGGACGAAAGAGGGGGGATTGGGGATTAGAGAGAGGGGGGATTGGGGATGAGAGAGAGGGGGGATTGGGGATTAGAGAGGGGGGATTGGGGATGAGAGAGAGGAGGGATTGCGGACGAAAGATGGGGGATTGGGGATGAGAGAGAGGGGGGATTGGGGATGAGAGAGAGGGGGGATTGGGAATGAGAGAGAGGAGGGATTGCGGACGAAAGATGGGGGATTGGGGATGAGAAAGAGGGGGGATTGGGGATGAGAGAGAGGGGGGATTGGGGATTAGAGAGAGGGGGATTGGGGATTAGAGAGAGGGGGGATTGGGGATTAGAGAGAGGGGGGATTGGGGATTAGAGAGAGGGGGGATTGGGGATTAGAGAGAGGGGGGATTGGGGATAAGAGAGGGGTGAGGATTAGAGAGAGGGTGTCTTAGCCCGGACTGCAGTCCCTTCTTGGGCTGTCTTCCATGAACGGCACGTTTGAGATCAGGAGACGGAGATGACCACTCCAGAACCTTCACTTTATTCTGCTGTAGTCAATGACAGGTGGACTTGGCCTTGTGTTTTGGATCATTGTCATGTTGGAATGTCCAAGTCCGTCCCATGCGCAGCTTCCTGGCTGATGAATAAAATGTTCCTCCAGTATTTTTTGATAACATACGGCATTCATCTTGCCAACAATTCTGACCAAATTTCCTGTGCCTTTGTAGCTCACACATCCCCAAAAGTGGGGTTGGAGTTGGGGTCAGTAGTAGGGTTGGACTTGGGGTCAGTAGTAGGGTTGGAGTTGGGTTCAGTAGTAGGGTTGGGGTCAGTAGTAGGGTTGGAGTTGGGTTCAGTAGTAGGGTTGGAGTTGGGGTAAGTAGTAGGGTTAGAGTTGGGATCAGTAGTAGGGTTGGAGTTAGGGTCAGTAGTAGGGTTGGAGTTGGAGTCGGTAGTAGGGTTGGAGTTGGAGTCGGTAGTAGGGTTGGCATTGGGGTCAGTAGTAGGGTTGGAGTTGGGGTAAGTAGTAGGGTTGGAGTTGGGGTCAGTAGTAGGGTTGGAGTAGGGGTCAGTAGTAGGGTTGGAGTTGGGGTCAGTAGTAGGGTTGGAGTTGGGGTCAGTAGTAGGGTTGGAGTTAGGGTCAGTAATAGGGTTGGAGTTGGGGTCAGTAGTAGGGTTGGAGTTGGGGTCAGTAGTAGGGTTGGACTTGGGGTCAGTAGTAGGGTTGGAGTTGGGTTCAGTAGTAGGGTTGGGGTCAGTAGTAGGGTTGGAGTTGGGTTCAGTAGTAGGGTTGGAGTTGGGGTAAGTAGTAGGGTTAGAGTTGGGATCAGTAGTAGGGTTGGAGTTAGGGTCAGTAGTAGGGTTGGAGTTGGAGTCGGTAGTAGGGTTGGAGTTGGAGTCGGTAGTAGGGTTGGCATTGGGATCAGTAGTAGGGTTGGAGTTGGGGTAAGTAGTAGGGTTGGAGTTGGGGTCAGTAGTAGGGTTGGAGTAGGGGTCAGTAGTAGGGTTGGAGTTGGGGTCAGTAGTAGGGTTGGAGTTGGGGTCAGTAGTAGGGTTGGAGTTAGGGTCAGTAATAGGGTTGGAGTTGGGGTCAGTAGTAGGGTTGGAGTTGGGGTCAGTAGTAGGGTTGGAGTTAGGGTCAGTAATAGGGTTGGAGTTGGAGTCGGTAGTAGGGTTGGAGTTGGGGTCAGTAGTAGGGTTGGAGTTGGGGTCAGTAGTAGGGTTGGAGTTGGAGTCAGTAGTAGGGTTGGAGTTGGGGTCAGTAGTAGGGTTGGGGGTCAGTAGTAGGGTTGGAGTTGGGTTCAGTAGTAGGGTTGGAGTCAGTAGTAGGGTTAGAGTTGGGATCAGTAGTAGGGTTGGAGTTAGGGTCAGTAATAGGGTTGGAGTTGGAGTCGGAAGTAGGGTTGGAGTTGGGGTAAGTAGTAGGGTTGGAGTTGGAGTCAGTAGTAGGGTTGGTGTTGGGGTCAGTAGTAGGGTTAGAGTTGGGATCAGTAGTAGGTTTGGAGTTGGAGTCAGTAGTATGGTTGGAGTTGGGGTCAGTAGTAGGGTTGGAGTCAGTAGTAGGGTTAGAGTTGGGATCAGTAGTAGGGTTGGCGTTGGGGTCAGTAGTAGGGTTGGAGTTGGGCTCAGTAGTAGGGTTGGAGTTGGGATCAGTAGTAGGGTTGGCGTTGGGGTCAGTAGTAGGGTTGAAGTTGGGATCAGTAGTAGGGTTGGCGTTGGGGTCAGTAGTAGGGTTGGAGTTGGGATAAGTAGTAGGGTTGGAGTTGGAGTCAGTAGTAGGGTTGGCGTTGGGGTCAGTAGTAAGGTTGGAGTTGGGGTCAGTAGTAGGGTTGGAGTTGGGGTCAGTAGTAGGGTTGGAGTTGGAGTCGGTAGTAGGGTTGGAGTAGGGGTCAGTAGTAGGGTTGGAGTTGGGGTCAGTAGTAGGGTTGGAGTAGGGGTCAGTAGTAGGGTTGGAGTTGGAGTCGGTAGTAGGGTTGGAGTAGGGGTCAGTAGTAGGGTTGGAGTAGGGGTCAGTAGTAGGGTTGGAGTTGGGGTCAGTAGTAGGGTTGGAGTTGGAGTCGGTAGTAGGGTTGGAGTTGGGGTCAGTAGTAGGGTTGGAGTTGGGATCAGTAGTAGGGTAGGAGTTGGGATCAGTAGTAGGGTTGGCGTTGGGGTCAGTAGTAGGGTTGGGGTTGGGATCAGTAGTAGAGTTGGAGTTGGGGTCAGTAGTAGGGTTGGAGTTGGAGTCAGTAGTAGGGTTGGAGTTGGGGTAAGTAGTAGGGTTGGAGTTGGGGTCAGTAGTAGGGTTGGAGTAGGGGTCAGTAGTAGGGTTGGAGTTGGGATAAGTAGTAGGGTTGGAGTTGGGGTCAGTAGTAGGGTTGGAGTAGGGGTCAGTAGTAGGGTTGGAGTGGGGGTCAGTAGTAGGGTTGGAGTAGGGGTCAGTAGTAGGGTTGGAGTTGGGGTCAGTAGTAGGGTTGGAGTTGGGATCAGTAGTAGGGTTGGCGTTGGGGTTAGTAGTATGGTTGGAGTTGGGATAAGTAGTAGGGTTGGAGTTGGAGTCAGTAGTAGGGTTGGCGTTGGGGTCAGTAGTAAGGTTGGAGTTGGGATAAGTAGTAGGGTTGGAGTTGGGGTCAGTAGTAGGGTTGGAGTAGGGGTCAGTAGTAGGGTTGGAGTTGGGGTCAGTAGTAGGGTTGGAGTTGGGGTCAGTAGTAGGGTTGGAGTTGGAGTTGGTAGTAGGGTTGGAGTAGGGGTCAGTAGTAGGGTTGGAGTTGGGGTCAGTAGTAGGGTTGGAGTTGGAGTCGGTAGTAGGGTTGGAGTAGGGGTCAGTAGTAGGGTTGGAGTTGGGGTCAGTAGTAGGGTTGGAGTAGGGGTCAGTAGTAGGGTTGGAGTTGGGGTCAGTAGTAGGGTTGGAGTTGGGATCAGTAGTAGGGTTGGAGTTGGGATCAGTAGTAGGGTTGGCGTTGGGGTCAGTAGTAGGGTTGGAGTTGGGGTCAGTAGTAGAGTTGGAGTTGGGGTCAGTAGTAGGGTTGGAGTTGGGGTCAGTAGTAGGGTTGGATTTATAGACTGGAGTTCCCAGAATCCTCGTCCCCCCTGATTTGTAGACTGGAGTTCCCGGAATCCTCGTCCCCCCTGATTTGTAGACTGGAGTTCCCAGAATCCTCGTCCCCCTGATTTATAGACTGGAGTTCCCAGAATCCTCGTCCCCCTGATTTGTAGACTGGAGTTCCCAGAATCCTCGTCCCCCTGATTTGTAGACTGGAGTTCCCAGAATCCTCGTCCCCCTGAGTGTTCCCTGTGATGATCCCCGGCATTGTCCAATGGTTTTCTGATCTGTGAGCTTCATTCTGAAGGTTCTTATGATCTTCTGTGAAGGCCATGATGGAGTCTCGGCACATGACCATTGCTGCTCACCTTCTCTCCAATCTGCAGCTCTCTTCTCCTTCCACAAAGTCACATGACTGTATGAGCTCATTTCCTGCTTCTCTCCATTTTAGAGTTGCCACTTTTTCTTCCAGCCAAACCCGAACACTTCAGTGGCCCACAGCAAAAAAAATAATAATTAGTATACACTGTAGGATTGTAACAGACCTGGGACACCTTTGGGCACTCCAAAGAGAATAGTAATGCAGAACGCTTGGTGCCCCTTCACTCTTCTGTCAGACTCTGCTCTGAGCCACATTCCTGTCCGAAAAATGTGTCCGGGTATCAGGCAGACAAACCCGGACACATGATTCAAAACCCGAACTGTCCGGGTGAACCCCGGACAGGTGGCAATCCTGCTCCATTTCCTGCCACCTTGGCTTCCTGTTTAGTCAGCCCTTTCAGACTAGTTAGAGAAGTCCATTAGCATTTCATTCGAGGAAGCCCAACTACTGACCGAAACTCGCTGGAAAATGAACTTCGGATTTATATTCCATATTTGGCATTTAAAAAATCACTAAAAATGTCCAGAACAACCCACACCCTGAACCCTAAAAATCAAATCTTTGTACATTTCCAAGTATCTTTGGTCTGCTGAAATTCAGGGTCTTCTTTACTCTCCTCCCCCTCCCGAGGTGGGCGGATCCTGCAGAGATTGGCACCACGCCTCTTCAGCATTCTCCTGATACAAGGATAGGGGGCGGAGCCTTGACAACTTGGGACCAGAGGAAATGGGCTAAATGAAACTGAGCGTCACTGAATACAGAGAAGCAGTGGTTCAGGATTGTGGCGGGCGGGGGGGAGGGGGGCACTGGATAGGAGGTGAGTATAGCAGCCACAACTATTTTTTTTTCCCCAAGCTGAGATTTTTTTCCCCCAAGCTGAGATTTTTTTCCCCAAGCTGAGATTTTTTTCCCCAAGCTGAGATTGGTCGGTAACATATTGAGGAAGATTTCAGCCAACGCTTCCAAAAAAATGGAATTTCATTAAAAGGGATCGATTTTTATCACCCCGGAGTTGTCCTTTAATTGGAGGAATATTGTGTCTCTGTGTGTTTAAGGATCATCTTTTCCCAGCAGCTCCGGTCCGGCTTCGTGATTTGTCCTCCAAGATATTTATTTGTCTGTCCCAAATATCAGCAGGACCCCGAGGCGTTGTCACAATCAATAGTCCCTAATTCTGGCAGAAATAATTATTGGCTGGTAATGGAAGTTTTCATCATGTCAACAAAGCGCCATTAAAGTATTTCACCCGGAAGCCGGTGACAGGCGGCGTGACTTCATGGACGTTCTCTGTATACAGATCATAGGACCAACATAGAGCGTATCTAAATCCAGGAACTGCCAGTTATTAGAGCTCCCGGTCCTTAGATGCGGTGGCTGCAGTTGTTTTATTTTTTCAGACTTCTTTCTCTATTTTCGCCTGGTGATTCAGCCAGTAACACACTACCTGTCCCGGGGTGACTGCGCTTGTTGGTGGGGTGAAGTATGGTGACAATAATTCACACAGTCAGATGCAGTAAAGAACTTGTATTGACATAGAACAGAAACAATCGCCAACAAGCCCGGAAGGAAGGCTGCCCAGCCCGGTGCCCTCACAGTTTCCAGTAATGTGAAGAGAGCAGGTATCAGCTGAGAAGCAGAGAGTGGCCTGGGCATCTTGTGCCCAAGTGGGAAGATAGCTAAAGAGTTGTGACCCTACACTTTCCCTCCTCATCAGGAACCTTTCCCTTAACACTAGTGCTGTCCCTAACAAGCGGGGAACCTGTCCCTACTCTACCAGCTCGCAAAATGCGCACCTCATCTGGGAGCCAGGGCCTTAAATAGGCCCTGCTTGACCCAAGATGGCTGCCAGAGTCACATGGGGAGGCAGTGTCCAATAGGATAGCTTCCCCAGGAAACCATAGAGGAACCTTGTTCCTCTTGACTTCCTCTCAGTGCTGCTGCAGAAGAGTGCCACCTGCAGTGGAGAAAGTAGACTGCAGCTGTCTACATGCTCAGTCACAGTTCTTTATCTATTGGGGAGAACCATTGTCATCCTAGGAGAGGACTACAGCATCACCTCCCCTTTTTTTGCCTCTCCATAATATAGGGGGAGGGGGGACTTTGTAGATCTCACAGATACATGGAAACAATGTTTCCACCTTATCTAAGGACTAGTAAGCTGGAATAGATGACATTTTAGTTTTGGGTTTAGATACAATTTAATGTGGAAGGTCCTATACAGGAGACTGAGAAGGTGTGAAGGTAACAGAGTCTGGTCAACCATGAGAGTGGGAGGGACTCTCTCCAAGCTGGATAAGAGAGGTCCATATCTGCTATGGTGGAGGTGCCGGGTGTTCTCCAGCACCGGTGATTCCGCGTACACACGACCGGACTGTACAACATACTTGGCCCGGCTGACCGGACTCCATCGGATAATTCGATCGTGTGTGGGCTCCAGCTGACTTTTTTTCCCCAGTTGGACGGACCTAGAAATGAAACATGTTTCAAATCTATCCGACGGACTCGAGTCCGGGTGAAAGGTCCGCTCGTCTGTATGCCGGTCCGACGGACAAAACCGAGGATAGGGCAGCTATTGGCTACTGGTTATCAACTTCCTTATTTTAGTCCGGTGTACGTCATCATGTACGAATCTGTCAGACTTTGGTTGATTGTGTGTAGGCAAGTCCGTTCATTCGGAAAGTCTGCCGTAAAGTCCGGTTGTGTGTACGCGGCATGAGCCGGATCCAAGCACCAGAGAGGTTAAAGTATTGCAGGGTGTGGGCCTTGAAGAGTGACGTGGTCTTTTTATTCTGGTTGTCCCACATAGAACTGTCTGCCCAGAGACTGCAAAGACTGTCTACAGATATCTCACATTTCTAACGTTTGCTGCATTGTAGCCGGTTTTGGTTTTCCCTGATAAAGAGGTCAAGATGGCGCTCAGCCGTCCAAGCGTGCGCCTTGTCCCTTGCTGTGACTTCATTATTTTTCTTCACACACAGATGGCCTCCAATCCAGCAACCTCATCAAGGAACACTGCCGGCGGTTGGCTCTTCATCTCCAGCAATCTCCTCTATTTATGAAGATCTGCAGACGACTCTTCATTGTCTCCATATTCTGCAATAAGTGAAAAGAACCAACAAATCCGGCAATCTGGACTAAGGACCGGCTTCAGCTTCACGTTATCATTGAGTTCAATACAAACCTGAGCAATTTACTAACGCCGCTAGATGAAGCTTCCAGGATGGTGGTTTGGTTCACACTTTAAAAAAGCCAGCGGGCATCCCGGCTGACATCATTGGCCAAATATATGGTCATGATCATATCTGGCCAATCACAACAGTCAGGTTCCCCGGGGGTGTCTTCATTCCAGTCGAGTCGGGTGACGGACAGTTGTGGGAGGGTCCGGTGGGAGAGGCTCATCATGCCCGGGTCAATGTGTTTGGTTGGAGGGGTTCCTCATGACTGACATGTGCCTATGTTAGGTCAATAAGGTCACTGAGGTCATTCCTGCCCCTTATGTATGTGCGGCTGAAGGGAATGACGACCACAGCTGATTGGCTGGCACTGACAGCGTCCCTCTGGGTTTGACCAAACATGAGTCTGGACCGAACCCAACTCAACTCATCCCTCATCTGCACCAAATATCTTTTTGTTGTTTGTTGAGTGCGGTTACCTGTAGGGATTACTTTTTTCATCAAAGATTTAGTTGATATTTTATTGCGTGTTTCTTGTCGCCTTTTCTCCTTTGTGCTCCGTAATTGGATGAGTTTTGTCCTAATTCCAAGATGGAGTCTATCATTTCTGTCCACTGCACCCCCGGGTCATCCACCTGCCCATTACAGGCTGACGGGGGGGGGGGGGGATATTTAAGCTGCTAAGATACAAATTCACTCGATGAGGCAAGATCAATGAGCCAGCTTTTGGAGTCAGTGCGCGGATTCTCACCGCAGTGAATTAACGCTGCTTAGGACGCGTTGCTCTCAAGGCAGAAATCAATAGCTTTTCAGAGAGGATGCCGAGCATGAGGCGGAAAGAGATGGAACTGGGCCCATTAGATTTCTCTTCCTCGGGGTAGTAAGAAATGAGCCTCACCCCCACCCCATCTTGGCCCATTAACCTGACTAGAGAACAGAATTTTATTACTTAGACAATATAGGAGATCAGGAGATAGGTGGGAGAGTATAATAGATAGGAGATCAGGATTTTGGGAGGAGGATAGAATAAATGGGAGATTGGGAGACTTTTCAGGGACAGCTTTGTGTCTATATTTATGGGAGGCCAATTTAGGGATTGGCAGAGAGGGGTGGAGGACACTGAATGGAGGTCAGTGGAGGGATTGGGAGAGAGGGGTTGAGGACACGGAATGTGAAGGCCAGTGGAGTGATTGGTAGAGAGGGGTTGAGGACACTGAATTAAGGTCAGTGGAAGGATTGGCAGAGAGGGATGGAGAATACTGAATGAAGGCCAATGGAGGGATTGGCAGGCCTTCAGGAAGAAAGTCAAGACATACCTCATCTAAGGAGCTGGAAAACACAGGAGAGATCTAGCGCCTTGAGACGATTCAGTTCGCATGTGCAGCGCTATACTAATCATTCATTCATTCATTCATTCATTCAGAGAGGAGTGGAGGACACCGAATGTAGACCAGTGGAGGGATTGGCAGAGAGGGGTGGAGGACACTGAATGGAGGCCAGTGGAGGGATTGGCAGAGAGGGGTGGAGGACACTGAATGGAGACCAGTGGAGGGATTGGTAGAGAGGGGTGGAGGACACTGAATGGAGACCAATGGAGGGATTGGTAGAGAGGGGTGGAGGACACTGAATGGAGGTCAGTGGAGGGATTGGTAGAGAGGGGTGGAGGACACTGAATGGAGGTCAGTGGAGGGATTGGTAGAGAGGGGTGGAGGACACTGAATGGAGGTCAGTGGAGGGATTGGTAGAGAGGGGTGGAGGACACTGAATGGAGACCAGTGGAGGGATTGGCAGAGAGGGGTGGAGGACACTGAATGGAGGCCAGTGGAGGGATTGGTAGAGAGGGATGGAGGACACTGAATGGAGACCAGTGGAGGGATTGGTAGAGAGGGGTGGAGGACACTGAATGGAGGCCAGTGGAGGGATTGGTAGAGAGGGGTGGAGGACACTGAATGGAGGCCAGTGGAGGGATTGGTAGAGAGGGGTGGAGGACACTGAATGGAGAACAGTGGAGGGATTGGTAGAGAGGGGTGGAGGACACTGAATGGAGGCCAGTGGAGGGATTGGTAGAGAGGGGTGGAGGACACTGAATGGAGAACAGTGGAGGGATTGGTAGAGAGGGGTGGAGGACACTGAATGGAGACCAGTGGAAGGATTGGTAGAGAGGGGTGGAGGACACTGAATGGAGACCAGTGGAGGGATTGGTAGAGAGGGGTGGAGGACACTGAATGGAGACCAGTGGAGGGATTGGTAGAGAGTGGTGGAGGACACTGAATGGAGGCCAGTGGAGGGATTGGTAGAGAGAGGTGGAGGACACTGAATGGAGAACAGTGGAGGGATTGGTAGAGAGGGGTGGAGGACACTGAATGGAGACCAGTGGAAGGATTGGTAGAGAGGGGTGGAGGACACTGAATGGAGGCCAGTGGAGGGATTGGTAGAGAGGGGTGGAGGACACTGAATGGAGGCCAGTGGAGGGATTGGTAGAGAGGGGTGGAGGACACTGAATGGAGAACAGTGGAGGGATTGGTAGAGAGGGGTGGAGGACACTGAATGGAGGCCAGTGGAGGGATTGGTAGAGAGGGGTGGAGGACACTGAATGGAGAACAGTGGAGGGATTGGTAGAGAGGGGTGGAGGACACTGAATGGAGACCAGTGGAAGGATTGGTAGAGAGGGGTGGAGGACACTGAATGGAGACCAGTGGAGGGATTGGTAGAGAGGGGTGGAGGACACTGAATGGAGACCAGTGGAGGGATTGGTAGAGAGTGGTGGAGGACACTGAATGGAGGCCAGTGGAGGGATTGGTAGAGAGAGGTGGAGGACACTGAATGGAGAACAGTGGAGGGATTGGTAGAGAGGGGTGGAGGACACTGAATGGAGACCAGTGGAAGGATTGGTAGAGAGGGGTGGAGGACACTGAATGGAGGCCAGTGGAGGGATTGGTAGAGAGAGGTGGAGGACACTGAATGGAGAACAGTGGAGGGATTGGTAGAGAGGGGTGGAGGACACTGAATGGAGACCAGTGGAAGGATTGGTAGAGAGGGGTGGAGGACACTGAATGGAGGCCAGTGGAGGGATTGGTAGAGAGGGGTGGAGGACACTGAATGGAGGCCAGTGGAGGGATTGGTAGAGAGGGGTGGAGGACACTGAATGGAGAACAGTGGAGGGATTGGTAGAGAGGGGTGGAGGACACTGAATGGAGGCCAGTGGAGGGATTGGTAGAGAGGGGTGGAGGACACTGAATGGAGAACAGTGGAGGGATTGGTAGAGAGGGGTGGAGGACACTGAATGGAGACCAGTGGAAGGATTGGTAGAGAGGGGTGGAGGACACTGAATGGAGACCAGTGGAGGGATTGGTAGAGAGGGGTGGAGGACACTGAATGGAGACCAGTGGAGGGATTGGTAGAGAGTGGTGGAGGACACTGAATGGAGGCCAGTGGAGGGATTGGTAGAGAGAGGTGGAGGACACTGATGGAGACCAGTGGAGGGGATTGGTAGAGAGTGGTGGAGGACACTGAATGGAGGTCAGTGGAGGGATTGGTAGAGAGGGGTGGAGGACACTGAATGGAGACCAGTGGAGGGATTGGTAGAGAGTGGTGGAGGACACTGAATGGAGGCCAGTGGAGGGATTGGTAGAGAGGGGTGGAGGACACTGAATGGAGACCAGTGGAAGGATTGGTAGAGAGGGGTGGAGGACACTGAATGGAGGCCAGTGGAGGGATTGGCAGAGAGGGGTGGAGGACACTGAATGGGGACCAGTGGAGGGATTGGTAGAGAGGGGTGGAGGACACTGAATGGAGGCCAGTGGAGGGATTGGCAGAGAGGGGTGGAGGACACTGAATGGAGACCAGTGGAGGGATTGGTAGAGAGAGGTGGAGGACACTGAATGGAGACCAGTGGAAGGATTGGTAGAGAGGGGTGGAGGACACTGAATGGAGGCCAGTGGAGGGATTGGTAGAGAGGGGTGGAGGACATTGAATGGAGGCCAGTGGAGGGATTGGCAGAGAGGGGTGGAGGACACTGAATGGAGGTCAGTGGAGGGATTGGCAGAGAGGGGTGGAGGACACTGAATGGGGACCAGTGGAGGGATTGGTAGAGAGGGGTGGAGGGCACTGAATGGAGACCAGTGGAAGGATTGGTAGAGAGGGGTGGAGGACACTGAATGGAGACCAGTGGAGGGATTGGCAGAGAGGGGTGGAGGACACTGAATGGAGGTCAGTGGAGGGATTGGCAGAGAGGGGTGGAGGACACTGAATGGGGACCAGTGGAGGGATTGGTAGAGAGGGGTGGAGGACACTGAATGGAGACCAGTGGAGGGATTGGCAGAGAGGGGTGGAGGACACTGAATGGAGGCCAGTGGAGGGATTGGTAGAGAGAGGTGGAGGACACTGAATGGAGAACAGTGGAGGGATTGGTAGAGAGGGGTGGAGGACACTGAATGGAGGCCAGTGGAGGGATTGGTAGAGAGAGGTGGAGGACACTGAATGGAGAACAGTGGAGGGATTGGTAGAGAGGGGTGGAGGACACTGAATGGAGGCCAGTGGAGGGATTGGTAGAGAGAGGTGGAGGACACTGAATGGAGAACAGTGGAGGGATTGGTAGAGAGGGGTGGAGGACACTGAATGGAGACCAGTGGAGGGATTGGTAGAGAGGGGTGGAGGACACTGAATGGAGGCCAGTGGAGGATTGGCAGAGAGGGGTTGAGGACACTGAATGGGAGGCCAGTGGAAGGATTGGCAGAGAGGGGTGGAGGACACTGAATGGAGGTCAGTAAAGGGATTGCAGAGAGGGGTATAAGACATTAAGTGGTTGGTAAGGTAGATGAGTCCAGCAACAACATTCATGATAGATTGATGGGTTGATAGCCTGTATAGCAGTTGGCCAATGAAAAGGGGTTGTAATAGTTACAATCTTAAAGAGAGCTTATTGACAGGAATGGTACCAGCTGATTGGTGAAAAGTCAACAAGGTACCAAAAAACATATGGATGCAAGTTACTCCCTGGGGGTGGAAAGAACCTCTGGGGGAATCAAGAATGGAAAAGGATCTGGGGGTCCTAGTAGATGACAGACTCCGCAATGCCAAGCTGCAGCAAGCAAAGCCAGCAGAATATTAGCTTGCATTAAAAAGTCTCTAAAATAATAATTCTAGCACATTACAAGACTCTGGTCCGGCCACATCTGGAGTATTCCATCCAGTTCTGGTCACCAGTCCTCAGGAAGGATGTGCTGGAGAGAGTCCAGAGAAGTTGCTGGTGTCAGGGGGGACTATTGATAATTTAACCAGTTGCCGACCGCCTCACGCAGATATACTGCGGCAGAATGGCACAGGCAGGCAAAATCACGTACCTGGTACGTGATTGCCTTCCCGCGGGCGGGGGGTCCGATCAGACCCCCCCCCCCTGGTGCCCGAGGCGGTCAGCTTTGGTCTGGGAGCGATGAGAGGTGAGGGGAGGCCATCCATTCTTGGCCCCCCTTGCGATCGCTTCCAGCCAATGAGAATCATTCCTCTGCTGCTGTATGCTAAACAGCAGCAAAGGAAATGATGTCATCTCTCCTCGGCTCGGTATTTTCCGTTCCGGCGCCGAGGAGAGAAGACTTCACTGTGAGTGCACAACACTACACACACACAGTAGAACATGCCAGGCACACATTACACCCCCGATCACCCCCCCGATCACCCCTCCGATCACCCCCCCCCCGATCACCCCTCCCCCTCCCCCCCCCCCTGTCACACTGACACCAAGCAGTTTTTTTTTTTTTTCTGATTACTGTATTGGTGTCAGTTTGTGACAGTTACAGTGTTAGGACAGTTAGTATTACCCCCCTTTAGGTCTAGGGTACCCCCCTAACCCCCCTAATAAAGTTTTAACCCCTTGATCACCCCCCGTCACCAGTGTCACTAAGCGATCATTTTTCTGATCGCTGTATAGTGTCGCTGGTGACGCTAGTTAGGGAGGTAAATATTTAGGTTCGCCGTCAGTGTTTTATAGCGTCAGGGACCCCCATATACTACCTAATAAATGTTTTAACCCCTTGATTGCCCCCTAGTTAACCCTTTCACCACTGATCACCGTATAACCGTTACGGGTGACGCTGGTTAGTTTGTTTATTTTTTATAGTGTCAGGGCACCCCGCCGTTTATTACCGAATAAAGGTTTAGCCCCCCGATCGCCCGGCGGTGATATGCGTCGCCCCAGGCAGCGTCAGATTAGCGCCAGTACCGCTAACACCCACGCACGCACCGTACACCTCCCTTAGTGGTATAGTATCTGATCGGATCAATATCTGATCTGATCAGATCTATACTAGCGTCCCCAGCAGTTAGGGTTCCCAAAAACGCAGTGTTAGCGTGATCAGCCCAGATACCTGCTAGCACCTGCGTTTTGCCCCTCCGCCCAGCCCAGCCCACCCAAGTGCAGTATCGATCGATCACTGTCACTTACAAAACACTAAACACATAACTGCAGCGTTTGCAGAGTCAGGCCTGATCCCTGCGATCGCTAACAGTTTTTTTTGTAGCGTCTTGGTGAACTGGCAAGCACCAGCGGCCTAGTACACCCCGGTCGTAGTCAAACCAGCACTGCAGTAACACTTGGTGACGTGGCGAGTCCCATAAGTGCAGTTCAAGCTGGTGAGGTGGCAAGCACAAGTAGTGTCCCGCTGCCACCAAGAAGACAAACACAGGCCCGTCGTGCCCATAATGCCCTTCCTGCTGCATTCGCCAATCCTAATTGGGAACCCACCGCTTCTGCAGCGCCCGTACTTCCCCCATTCACATCCCCAACCAAATGCAGTCGGCTGCATGAGAGGCATTTTCTTTATGTCCTCCCGAGTACCCCTACCCAACGAACCCCCCCAAAAAAGATGTTGTGTCTGCAGCAAGCGCGGATATAGGCGTGACACCCACTATTATTGTCCCTCCTGTCCTGATAATCCTGGTCTTTGCATTGGTGATGTTTTGAACGCTACCATTCACTAGTTGAGTATTAGCGTAGGGTACAGCATTGCACAGACTAGGCACACTTTCACAGGGTCTCCCAAGATGCCATCGCATTTTGAGAGACCCGAACCTGGAACCGGTTACAGTTATAAAAGTTACAAAAAAAGTGTAAAAAAAAAAAAAAAAACACAAACAAAAATATAAAAAAAAAAAAAAATAGTTGTCGTTTTATTGTTCTCTCTCTCTCTATTCTCTCTCTATTGTTCTGCTCTTTTTTACTGTATTCTATTCTGCAATGTTTTATTGTTATTATGTTTTATCATGTTTGTTTTTCAGATATGCAATTTTTTATACTTTACCGTTTACTGTGCTTTATTGTTAACCATTTTTTTGTCTTCAGGTACGCCATTCACGACTTTGAGTGGTTATACCAGAATGATGCCTGCAGGTTTAGGTATCATCTTGGTATCATTCTTTTCAGCCAGCGGTCGGCTTTCATGTAAAAGCAATCCTAGTGGCTAATTAGCCTCTAGACTGCTTTTATAAGCCGTGGGAGGGAATCCCCCCCCCACCGTCTTCCGTGTTTTTCTCTGGCTCTCCTGTCTCAACAGGGAACCTGAAAATGCAGCCGGTGATTCAGCCAGCTGACCATAGAGCTGATCAGAGACCAGAGTGGCTCCAAACATCTCTATGGCCTAAGAAACCGGAAGCTACGAGTATTTCATGACTTAGATTTCGCCGGATGTAAATAGCGCCATTGGGAAATTGGGGAAGCATTTTATCACACCGATCTTGGTGTGGTCAGATGCTTTGAGGGCAGAGGAGAGATCTAGGGTCTAATAGACCCCAATTTTTCAAAAAAGAGTACCTGTCACTACCTATTGCTATCATAGGGGATATTTACATTCCCCGAGATAACAATAAAAATGATTAAAAAAATAAAAATGAAAGGAGCAGTTTAAAAATAAGATAAAAAAGCAAAAAAAATAAAGAAAAAAAAAAAGGCGAACGCAAGCGGCGGTCTGTCGTCAAACGTAAACAGCAATTGCACCATGCATGTGAGGTATCACCGCGAAGGTCAGATAGAGGGCAGTAATTTTAGCAGTAGACCTCCTCTGTAAATCTAAAGTGGTAACCTGTAAAGGCTTTTAAAGGCTTTTAAAATGTATGTAGTTTGTTGCCACTGCACGTTTGTGCGCAATTTTAAAGCATGTCATGTTTGGTATCCATGTACTCGGCCTAAGATCATCTTTTTTATTTCATCAGACATTTGGGCAATGTAGTGTGTTTTAGTGCATTATAATTTTAAAAAGTGTGTTTTTTTCCCCAAAAAATGCGTTTGAAAAATCGCTGCGCAAATACTGTGTGAAAAAAAAATGAAACACCCACCATTTTAATCTGTAGGGCATTTGCTTTAAAATAATATATAATGTTTGGGGGTTCAAAGTAATTTTCTTGCAAAAAAAAATAATGTTTTCATGTAAATAAAAAGTGTCAGAAAGGGCTTTGTCTTCAAGTGGTTAGAAGAGTGGGTGATGTGTGACATAAGCTTCTAAATGTTGTGCATAAAATGCCAGGACAGTTCAAAACCCCCCCAAATGACCCCATTTTGGAAAGTAGACACCCCAAGCTATTTGCTGAGAGGCATGTCGAGTCCATGGAATATTTTATATTGTGACACAAGTTGCGGGAAAAAGACAAATTTTATTTATTTATTTTTTTTTTTTGCACAAAGTTGTCACTAAATGATATATTGCCCAAACATGCCATGGGGATATGTGAAATTACACCCCAAAATACATTCTGTTGCTTCTCCTGAGTATGGGGGATACCACATGTGTGAGACTTTTTGGGAGCCTAGCCGCGCACGGGACCCCGAAAACCAATCACCGCCTTCAGGCTTTCTAAGGGCGTAAATTTTTTATTTCACTCTTCACTGCCTATCACAGTTTCGGAGGCCATGGAATGTCCAGGTGGCAACCCCCCCCCCCAAATGACCCCATTTTGGAAAGTAGACACCCCAAGCTATTTGCTGAGAGGTATAGTGAGTATTTTGCAGACCTCACTTTTTGTCAGAAAGTTTTGAAAATTGAAAAAAGAAAAAAATTTCTTCATTTTCAAAAATAAATGAAAGCTGCAAAATACTCACCATGCCTCTCAGCAAATAGCTTGGGGTGTCTACTTTCCAAAATGGGGTCATTTGGGGGGCTTTGTGCCATCTGGGCATTCCATAGCCTCC